>JABFQC010000446.1:0-27523 GCA_022817085.1 Psilanteris sp. ZL-2020
TTTTTTTATTTATTTAAATACAATATATCTATATCGGTATCCTATATAAGAATACTATGTAAGTATCCTACATCAAATATGATATCGGTTTAGTATGCCATAATGTCATTTGAGTTCCTACATGAGATTCATAAATAGGAATCCTATATCAATATTTTCAGCAAGGAACCCACTATAGGCCACATTCGAAGGTTTACAAGTGGTGTTCCCAACGTTATTCGCGCTTTAAGGTGCGTTTTCGTTTGCGATTAGTCGCCAGCGACGGCATATTTTAAGCTAGAGTGGGAGTGAGAGGAATGATATCGTTGATCTCTCTTCCACTACAGCATACAAATACGTCATCGCTGGCGACAAATCGCAAACGAAAACGGACCTTTATGCAACCTCTTCTAGAAGCGCATGACTGTCTACAGGGACAATCGCTAGAAGGATTCTACACGTTTGTGTTCTGTATGGGTAGTTTTAATATTATATATGATTTGTAGTAATAAATTATTTATAATAAAATAAATACTCAATTTATTTTTATTTCTATCCCTATTAATTAATATTCCAGAATCTCAAGACAAAATTGTGTGCATTTTATGTTAATTTACATTAACGACATAGCTGTTGTTCAGTTTATTTTTTTTATTTTTAAAAGATTGCTACTATTTTTACATCTTTAAAGTGAAATATATCAACCGTTTATTAAACTTTATCGCATTAGGAGAACGTAATATTGACGGAAAATTAAAATTTAATTAAAAAGAATTAATTATGTATGTATATATCTGTTAAGATCGAAAATTAGTTGTGTTACGTGAGTCACAGTGTTGCATTTATATTAAAAAGCATATTAAATACAATTCTTGTTTGAATTTTTAATCGACTGTTTAGTATTAAGAGAATGATAATATACAAAAATATTTTTTTTCTGTACATGAAGCATTTCTTTTTGTCTCGTATTTTTTCCACCTCAAAAACGCGATACAATAAATTATCATTATTTTAACAGATATAATTAATTTTCTTTTATAATTAAATTCTCCTATTGTGATAAAGTGGATTAAAATCGAACAATTTTCATTCTGTTTTATATTCAAATTTATAGTCGAAAAAGCACTGAACTAGAAATAAATGATATAAACATTTTACCGTAATCAGCCATATTTGTTATTACATATCTATAATTATTTCTTCTTTCAAAAACTACATTCAAACCTGCATTCAAGATATTGCACACAACCGTGTTAAAACAAGCCTAAAATAAACAAAAAAAAAATAGAAAACCGATATACTACATTCAATTTATTAACACATTTTTAATTACGCATATTTTATTAACTCTTATAGGCTCTTTGCGAATAGACTTGAGCGCCATTAGTAGTGATATTTGTAAGTAGCGGCAGTTAACAAATATATAGTATTACATTGACATTCATGTGATTTTGGAGTATTTATTAAAATTTAATATTCTCCTAGTGAAAAAAGTTACTTAATCATTTTTGAAATGGAAGATAAACTATTTCGACGCGGAAATGTGACTTGTTGTGTTCCATCATGCAAAAATAAGTATAATACTGATAAAGATGTTCACTTTTACAAATTTCCACATCGAGAGCACGAAACAGATTTGCGTAAAAAATGGATTACAGCCGTGAAACGAGTAAAGTATGTATACTTATAAGTGTTTAATTAATTTGTGTAAATGTGTAGTTATTTATTAATTTATTTAACCTCAAATATAATTAATACACTAAGTTATAGTAAAGAAATTATTTTTGCTATCATATTTTTGTTTATTTTAATTTTAAATTAGATTAAATAATTGTTTTTCTCTGAAAAATAACCAAAAAATAATTTACTATAATTAAGTGAATCTAAATTACGAATTAAACATAAATTTTGTGGAAATAATGAGGCTGCAATTTTTTAAATAGATTTGTATTCACGTAAACATTTTAATATTTTATTTCACCAATATATACCAAATTATTTTATATATATTTAAATAATTAAAATGATTAATAATATAATAAATGAATGTTCTTCAGCCCAGATGGATCTGTATGGCAACCTTCCAAATCCACCAGAATATGTAGCGTTCATTTTGTTGGCAATGTGAAATCGAATCATCCTCATCATCCAGCATATGTTCCCAGCAGCGTTCCCAACTTTGTGTGGAAATTTTTTCCATACAGCAGTTGCGACCAATACAGAAACAATATGTAGAAGAAAGACAGAAACGTGGAAATTTCCATACAGTTGGGAACGCTGGTTCCCAGTATATTTGTTTATTCAACAAAGCGAACGAACATCGATCAAGCTATTAAAAGGTTTGACAAATTAAAAAAAAGAAGGCTCGATAATACCTCTGCGACACAAACTTTAAAGACGGGAGCATTGCAGAATGAAAGTATAAATGAATTGGACAAAGCAGAAACGATTGAAATGTCTAACTTCACTTCGCACAGTTGTACAAAGGACCAAAGTACTCAAGTCTCTCATGTATTCCAAACGTCTTTCTTTGATTTTACATGTACTTTTGAGCCAAATAATAATGTAAATACTTATGCAAATATTGCTTCTTGCAGTAACGTTAAAGCTGCTAATAAAGCTTGCGGCTCCGAATCGGCTGAACTTCATGGCTTTTTTGGTTACAAATCAATACAAAATTCTATAAACTTCCACACATTAAGTGGAGTATCGAAAGATGTATTTGAATTGTTTTTAAATTTGTTACCTGAATTTATTTATATTAAAAAAGTAAATAAGGAAAATCGTCTTCTAATATTTTTAATAAAAATGAAAACTGGCATGTCATTTAATGAAATTTCCGAATTTTTTCAATTAAACGTGTCAACGGTATCGCGAATTTTCTATAGTATACTAAATATTTTATTTAAAAAAACAAAAAATGTCATTTATTGGCCATCAAGGGAAGCTATAAAAGCAACACTTCCTGAATCTTTTAAACGCGAATATTCAAATTGTAGAGTCATAATGGACTGCACAGAAATGAAAACTGAAACACCTGACAATAATGAGAAATGCGTATACATGTATTCAAGTTATAAGTCTGCTTATACTATTAAATTTCTTGTCGGAATCGCGCCGAGCGGTTTAATTACATTTCTTTCCTCAACTTATGGTGGACGAGCAAGTGATTCTTTTATAACCAATGATAGTGGTATTGTAAAACTAATTGAACCAGGTGATCTTGTACTAGCGGATAAAGGTTTCCCTGGAATTAAAACATCTTTATCAGAAAAAAAGTGTGTTTTAATAGTTCCTCCTTTTTTACATGAAGGACATTTAACAAAAGATGAAGTCGATGAAACATACAAGATTGCTAGTGTGCGAATTCACTTTGAACGGAGTATACAGCGGATAAAAATTTATAAAATTTTAAATAAATTGCCAGCTGAATTGATATTAAAAGCCGATGAAATTGTCCACATGTGTTGTGTAATGGTCAATTTGCAAACACCAATAATTAAAAACAAATAATTACAACTGTTTTATAATTTTATTATAATATAATGTAAAATATAATTTAATGTATATTTAAATTACATAACATATTAACAGTGTAATAAAATACAAATTATAAAATTCAATAGTAATGTATTTATAAGGTAAGTAAAATAAAACCATTCCAATTTTGGTAACAGATTTTGTAAAAATGATTCATTTCTTTGTATTTCAATAATTAAGCTGTTATAGTTTTCACTATAAATAATAAAAGTGCAATTATTCAAACCTGTACAGTATAACAAAAGTTGACATTGAGTATAATACATATAAAATGCTCTCATTTTCATTTCGCCTTACATATGGTACATTAATTTGACCATCTTTTTCCAAAAGAACTTTATTTTTCAATGAAATGGGACTTTTGATTTCTAAAACTTTCATGCATTGACCATCCCAAATTATACCATCTGGACTTACACATAACCATGGTTGTTTTTTATGTATTACAACACCAGAACGAAAAATCTTCAAATCAGATAAATTTTCATATAATTTTCGGGCATTTTCCTCTTGTTTTATGCCGTATTTAAAATTAGTTAACATTTGACCCTTCAGTGGTTTTGTTTCAATAAACGTAGTACTTAATTGCTCAAAATTATTTTTCCTTGTTTTAATACCGTGTGCACGACTAGCAGAAATTCTTAAAGCCCTCTCAGAATGCCACTTTTCATCATTTCCTTTTCAAACTTTCCTCGGTCACAACTACATTATTTTTATAACAAATTTGTTGAATTCGTCGCTCGAACATATTACACATTTGTGAATAAATATTATAATATTTTTGATTTAAAATAGCACTTTCAGCAATCATGATACAGTCAGCGTGTGCAATTTAGTTACTGAAACCGCAATTAAAATTAGCATAACATATTCAATCTTTTTATGCAAATTATTCATTGTATTAAAAAATCACAATTTAATTGTTACTGAATTAAAACGATAACTTACATCGATATTTACGATATAAGGTCGTAAATTAATGGACGTAGCTCGTATTACATGCCCACAGATAATACTTCTGTCAACAAATTGTTGTTCTTCGACCTTAAATACATGTCCACTCTTATGCAATTTTTTACCTTTTTCTAATGTTGACATGCGAAAATATTTAGTTTCGACCGATTGAAATCCTGTCCTAATTATAATTACGTCAGCCATCTCAAATTTATAATCAATTATAATTAAAAATTATAATTAAAAGTCAGTCATCTCGAATTTAAATTTAAATATTTGACTGCTGGTACTTACAAACTTCACCACCCTGAGCGCTAGTGTCAACCTTTATCATCTTTGCAAAGAGCCTATCCACGTTCTATCTCTCTTTCTCTCACGCGCTACTTCTATTCAGTCGCAACAACCATACAAACTGAAAGTATAGATTTCTAAATGATCTAAAATAAAATAATATAAATACATTGAATGTGATCAAATTATATGCCGCTTTGGGAAAGTAACAATATTTTTCCATTGAAAAAGGACTATTTTTATTTATGTTCTTTATTAACATAAAATATTCTTACTCCCCGAAAGCGGCACTGATAACTCACAAGACAAAGACAGACAAGCGCCGAAGATCACTTTATAGAACTCCAACCGTATACACAAGTCGCGGTGTTTGCGAACGCCCGTACACTGTGACATGGAAATGCACGCCTGAATCGCCAGTTTGCCAGTGTCGCCCAGTCGCCAGTTATAAGTTGTGTGATTGCGACGACTATCATGGATACGTAAATTGTGATCCTGCGCTGCGCGGGACCATGTATCGATGCGACGCTGATTCGATTTCATTCGCGAAACAAAAACGGTGCCGAATGGAGTCGCCGTTCGCTGAATGAAGCATGTCGTCGCTGACAAGTAGGCTCCGATGAGCTGCGGTCGGTTAATTCGTACCGTCCCATTTCGCGGTAACATGTGTATCTGTGCCTGTCACGGCCATCGCGTCAACGAGCTACTCCAGCGTTACGAGTAATATGTACGAATTATGAAAATTGACTCCTCGAAAATGAGTACTCCAATCGAGGAGAAGGTCGATCAGAAACTCAAGGTGAGCGCGCCAGTTTCTTACGCTTCGCAATTGTCGTCGCGAATTTTCCGCAGTACGCGGGCACGTCCAGTTTCTTGACGATTAATTTTTGTACTCCGCTTGTCGGCTTTTGGTGAATATTTTTTTGTTTGTTGTTGCCAATTATTTGTCATTGTTTTATTGTCAAATTTATTAAATCGTGCGAAATCGTTCGTGTTTCGTTCTATCCGTTTGAAAGCTATTAAATCAACATCTCATTAGCATATTATTAGCATAATTTGTTATCCACGGTTATACAGTGTAAACAATTACGGAATAAACGAAATGAGAGAATTAGGGGGTTTAATTTCGTATGCAATTGTAAGAGAAAAATTAATTTATACATATATGTGTGTGTGTGTGAAGTGTGTATTAGTGTAGGATATTAATCAAATGTCATAAATCAGTGCTGCGTATCATAAGCATTTTTATATCACATTTATGCGTATTGAGCATACAATTAAGATTATCTATAATGCATTCAAATTTGTTGCAATAATATTTTTCAAACAATGAAAAGTAGCAAATCATAACACTCGACGATATTCGATATGAGTCGATTTTTAACATTTAAAGAGGTAATTTGATAGTGGATAGTTGTACTTTACGTGTGTCATATGTTTAATGACTTTGATGATAAAAATATATTCTGCAAATGACTATAAAGTTAAGGAAAAATATAAATATTTATTATATATAATTTTTATACCATTTTACATATATGTATATGTATATACATGTAAGTTTTTATTTATGATTATTTTCATATTTTTGTGGTTTAGTTTTTATAATATTTATATTTTATATTGTGGTCTCTAAATTTTCATTTGTAGTATTTGATTTCCAATCATTGATTAGTTTAGTTAATTTTATAATATATTATATATTATATTTTGATAAATTATGTATACCGAATCAGTTAATGTATTGCAGTTCAAAATATTTTGTTTATTCTCATTGCATTGTTATAATTAAAGATTATGAAAACAAAACAAAATTAATAATGATTTGATTATTCAATATTTTGTAATATGTTGATATAAAATTAGTAATTAAATTTTACTCCTTCGTTCTAATTAACACATGTTTATTATGTACATTAACTAAAATACATTATTAAATCCATTTTATTATTCCAAATGTATATAATACATAAAAGTGACATTAATTATTAATCATGCTCATTTAATGAAATAAAGATAATAATCAAATAAATGGAAATATTTAAGTTCATACAAATGAAAACTTTTTAAATTAATTCATTACAAAACAAAAAAATGTGAAAATGTTAAGAAAATGTAACTATTTTTAATGTATACAATTTTTAAATATAAATAAACATTAAACATGTATATATGTAATAAATATAGTACTTACTTAAACATAAATAGTATTTTAAATATTAATATATGATATAACAAAATAAAATTGTGTATGTTTATTATTTTTTTTTCAGTATGACATATACAATAACTTTATATATAATTTAAATTATATCTATAATTTATAATAAAAAGAGTAACGAACTATATATAAATACATTACTAATTGTTTATGTAGTATTTAAAGCTAAATACAAAAAAAAAAAATTTTTTTATATCTCATACATTCATTAAATTTCACAAAGTATTATACGCAACAAACAATTCATATAATTATAATAAAAATTTAATGCCACGCATTCTTAAACAACACACATCTATACCAAAATGTCCACTTCCTCAATTCACTTGAATAATATAATTTACATACCATTTTAACCTTTTCTCATTTTATTATTTCTGTTTTCCATAGAAAATCCTCGATCCACTGAATGACAAGATAATAAATTAAACATGAAAACATTCAAAAATACAAATCATAACGCTGAAATAAAATTTGATAAAAAAAAAAATAAACAAGATAAAAACATTTGAAAGAATGTCGTAAAACGAAGGAGGGTCATAAAGCGAGGCGCATAAAATTGGAGCATAAATCAGTTTTATTAAAATTTAGTTTGCATCGGTATTAAACAATTTCGGACGAAATGAAATAAATTGCAGAACCAAGGGAACCAGCTCGCATCGGGCATAATTGATGAATACACAGGGTTAGACCCACCTGATTATTTCTCGTTAATAGTCTCACGATTAGGTTTTGAGTAATTGATTTTTCCTGGCTGCCGTTAAATGACAGGTTTATTTTAAGAGAGTTTAAGCATTGATAAACATCAAGTTCTCGCTCATTAGAGATGGTAAATTATATTTCCACAGTCAAGAGTGTCGAATAAGCGTTGCGCTAACTAGGCCTTCATAAGGATACGCTCAAACGAAGGTCATAACTTTTTTTTTCTTTTTTTTTTTTATATTCGCTTTCAGCGAAAAACTCGTCATTGGCTCGGCTCATAATCTCCCCCATCGAGGCATATTATCACCGCGATCAAATTATTTATATAACATTGATTGAATGATTATTAATTTGATTCCATAATTTGATCTCTTTGATATAATCAAATCTGCATAATTTTAATTGACAATCTAAACGGTGCGTTCGCTTGAAAGGTCGGTGCATTTAGTCACGTGTATTAATCGGATAGCAAATACAATATAATATCAGAAAATGATGGATTTCAATCAAAATATTCTTGTTACAGGTGCGGACTGGAATGGTAACGGTCAGCGATGGCAAAAGCAAACCCATCCCGATGCGGCTATATTTATCTATGGAAATACTCAAACTGCAGAGAGAAGATTTAGAGGTAATATTGGCGATTTTTTTAGCAAGGGGTTGTTAAAAATAGTTACGTCGAACAGGATGCTGTAACTTAATTAGAAGAGGGACAGACGTTGTCGCATTATTTTCCCCGTTGCATCAATTATTGTGGAGCTCGATCAGAATTATTAGTATTATTTCGTAGACGATAATTGAGATGTTTAATATGACAGGGATTATATTCGAATTCGGTTTGTCAATCTATTTCGAGATGAAACATGCATTTTTCATTGGATCAAATGGGAGTGTAATGAAGAGTGAAAAAAAAGATAGAGAGAGAGAGAGTTAAAGAGAGGTTCGAAGGACTGCTTTTTATTTATTAAATTTATTTTGCGCAAATTGATGTTTGGTATATTTTTTTTTTTTTTATTATTTAGTAATTATACTTTTCAGAACGAACGAAAGGCGGTTTAGTTAGTTTAATTTAAGCAAATCAGTTATTAGAGCAAGAAGTTCAACATAAACAGTGCCGTTTAGTTAATTCGACGAGACGGTTTTATAAAGGAATATACTCCATTAAATAATGAATTCGCTCGTTCGATGCGAAAAATTGGAAAACATTTTATCATTTCTAATTTTGTATATTATGAGAATAATTTGTGATAAAGTTGCGTTCGAGTCAGGCTTGTATTATGAGTCACAAAGGAATCTCATTATGTTAACGTTTTAACGTTATTTTTTGTTTCGAATAAATGCTGCAGAATAAAATACAATGGGCATAGAGGCTCCGGTTAAACTGGTACAATTGTCTATTGCACGAGCTCTGGGAAACGTTTAAAAAGTGGAGCAAATTAATCTTTATTTTTTTCTGCGGGTTCAGTTTACATTCAGTTAAATGAAATTGTGTTAAAATGGCGAAAGCCAGCTCGAATGTGGCATGAGAGTCTTGACGAAGCGTCTGATAGTCAAAACTGATATTTAATCAATAATCCGAGAAATAATTTAGACGTGTGTGTTCTTTGCACATTATGTAGGCTGCGAATCACAATAAGTCACCGCTGGATACCAAAGAGCGAATGGTGCAGATAACACGCCAGAAGGTCGGCGGATTAGGCTTAAGCATAAAAGGTGGTGCGGAACACAAACTTCCTGTACTCATATCCCGAATTTACAAAGGTCAAGCAGCCGATCAATGCGGCCAATTATTTGTTGGAGATGCTATTATTAAAGGTAGATTATGTTAGAATTACTTATTTTAAGTGGATGTGGTGTATAGAAAAATATATAATAACAAACATGTATATTATATAAAATATAATATATATATATATAATTTTGTAATTACAGAAATAATAATAAATGAGTCGCTTCTGAAATGTGTATAAATATTTGTTATTTAAACAGACAAATCAAATAAAAGTTCCAAACCAATGTCATAAATTTTAATATTAAAAACCCACATATAAACCATATTTGGAAACGGACTTAATACAATTATAAGTAATTTATCTTACACAAGTTAAATGAAGGTTTCAAGAATGAATCATAAATTTTTATCCTCTTGATAAGTTGTTATTTTAAACCAAGCCCATTAAAACGCAATTCTTCATTAAAAATGTTTCAACTTCAAATCTAAAAGCCATAAATTATCATTTTTCATCTTTTACCAACCGTTTCATTTTGATTTTGATTAATATGTGTCATGCTGCGAGTGGTAATAAAAAAATTACATAATGTTCAAATAAAAAAGAACTTATGATAGATTAAATGTTACATTAAATTCAGTTTTATAACACATTCCCATATTGCATTTTATACGTGTTATCTTCATTAAATGCTGAATTCTGTATGTTTGTTTGTTTGAACGCTTAATGAAACAAAATAATGATCATGAAATGCACTCTTATTATTTAAATTTAATTAAATGTATGCCGTCTGTAAGAGATATAATTTGAAATTACTTTATACAAATGTTTATTGTTTCAGTGAATGGTGAATATATAACTGCATGTAACCACGACGACGCTGTCAATATTTTACGAAATGCTGGAGATATAGTAGTACTAACAGTTAAACACTACCGCGCGGCAAAGCCGTTTCTGCAAAAAAATGGTAAAATAGCTGGATCCTTTGCTTGTTTGGCGTCCGAATTAAAGTGTCGAATTGTATTGTCAACGCAAAACTTTTAATTCCGTAGAAAAAGAAGAACAATTGGATAATGCCACAAATGGTACAGAGGACGACGGCTGGGTCTCTCCCAGCAAGCAACTTGAAAGTCCGAAATGTGGCCACAGCAGACAAAGTTCAAATGCATCTGCAAACTCCGTGCCAGTAAAAAAGTGGATCGATGTCATCACCGGTTCGTTGTTTTATTACTTTTTATTTGTAACTTATTGTTGTTACACTAGTTGCCAAATGAGCAATTCAAAGAAACAAAGTTAATTAATGAATGTTTTAATTAACGAAATTGTGTATTAGTTTTAAATGCTGTTTTATGTTCTCGTATAAAATCGGGATTGCGATTAAAATTTTATGCGGAAAAATGTTAACGTACTTTATAGAATTATACAGTCAAGTTTTATAATTAATGAATAATGTTTAATTAAGCCCTTTTTAATTTATGCTTAATATGTATTTAACAAATAGAGGTAGAGTTAGAGAATTCGTTTTGATTAAACGTTTGTCAATTATTCAATACAGTTCCATTGATGATGGCATATGTTACGAGATATATTTTCGGCACGGATAAACTGAGAAGAAACGCGTTTGAAGTCAGAGGATTAAATGGATCTCGGACTGGTGTTATTCACTGCGATGACAGCGCCATTTTGAGTCAGTGGCTGAAATATATAACAGATAATGTTACTGGTTTAACTCATCTGCAGGTAAACACAAATAAAATCTGCGTTTTTCAAAGTTTGCGTTTATACTTGAAATTGAATCATTATTTATGTTAATTTATGAACACTGTATAATTATACTTGTTATTTTTGCAGATGAAATTATATAATCGTAACTTTGGAGCTGGAGAACGAATAGAGTATATGGGCTGGGTTAATGAATCTATTAGTAATAGCAATCAACCATGGCAGAGTTACAGACCGAGATTTCTTGCGCTCAAAGGTCCTGATTTATTGCTTTTCGAAACGCCACCTGTGAGTACATTTTATATATTTCATAAGGATATATTTATAACTTTTTGATTATTTGATATACATTTCTCAAACATTTTTATTTATTATAAAAAACAAATTTATTAATTAACATGCATCACATCCCATTTTTACAGCCAATAATAGTTTGCAAAGTTATTAAAATAGTTACAAAATTATTTAATCACTATATAAACATGTAATTAGGTACAAGATAAAATTTGTTCATAAAATCAAAAATACACTTGTTAGTCTAAAATGATGCTACGATTTATGACATAATATTACGTTTTATTTCATACTTGCATAAGCTAGCGTTTATGTATTTTCTCATAAAAAAGACGATTTGAAAAGCTCAAGCACAAACAACGTGTAATTGTAAATAACGTAGGTTGAATTCAATCGATAGCTATATACAATATATTAAATAACTTTTCGCATAAACGTTAAACATTAAAAAATAATTCAACAAAGCATCTGCTTTATTATAATCTATATATCTCTTCATAAATAACATTCTTTCATAAAAAGTTTCTTCTATTGTCCAGACTTTCTCATTTTTTATTTGTTCACTCATTGTGTTAAATTTAATATCTATATTTATGTTGATAAATTGTATAGTGGTTGTTAGTAATTAATAATTTCAATGACTAAAAAACAAAACGTATATATTGATTTTTCAATTTTACTAATATTAATTTTTGAAATATCTGTATATGGAATAAATATTATTAAATAAATTGAAAAATAAATCCAAATGTAAAATATTCAACTAAATATTTAAAAAATAGTCTTTTGTTATTACATAAATTGAAAGAGTCTATTTAAAAATAACATTTAATAGTACAAAGTAATAATTCTGTACATAATCAATTATTATACAACATTCAATAAATAAATAATGCAACGCGATTAATTTGTTTGATTGCAGTGTAACATAGGAGACTGGTCAAGATGTGCCCTTACGTTTAAAGTTTACCAAACAATATTTCGCGTGATGCGAGAATCTGAAAATGTCGACGAGAGACAACATTGCTTTCTCGCTCAGAGTCCAGGAAAACCACCTCGATATTTAAGTGTGGAAACACGACAAGAACTTTTAAGAGTGGAAGCAGCGTGGCATTCTGCTGTGTGTTCTGCTGTAACTCATCTTAAAGTGAGTAAATAATTGTTATTATTATTATGTGTAATCCTATTAGGAGATTTTTTATCTAATTTCCAAAATGTTGTAGTTATATGAAAAAATTTAATAATTTCAGAGCAAAACATTTCCAGTAACTTTTAATGGCCGAACTGCTGGCTTAACGTTAGAATGGACACAGGGATTTTCTTTAACGTATGAAGGTGCAAGAGATACGGTTTGGAGGTACAAATTTTCTCAATTGAGAGGATCAAGCGATGATGGCAAAAGCAGGTTGAAATTACACTTTCAAGAACACGATAGTATTGTTATCGAAACGAAGGTAATTATACAATTTTTTTGCACAATTAAGTTTATCTATTTAATTTTGATTTATATTAATGTTTCATATTTGCAGGAATTAGAATGCTCCCAATTAGAAAATTTGTTGTTTTGCATGCATGCATTTCTTAATGCAAAAGTTGCAGCAGTTGACCCATCTTTTTTACAACATCGTCATAAGGTAATATTGTTTTTTACTTATAATTTAAAAGTTGTTAAAAATATCAATATTTTAAATAAATCCATGTAACTTAATTTTTATTAAATAATAACGAAAAAATGTTTCATTTTATTTTGCAGTCACGTTCGGGTGAACATAAGAAATAACCCGGCAAAAATGAACAGTAACTATTTCAAATCAACTAGTCTACGACATTTATATATTGCCGTTTTGCAAGTAGATGTTTCGATATGCTATTCTTCGTTGTAACACGGCAATATTCGAATAATTGTCACGAGTCAAAAATTGAATAACTTTTACAGTTACACGATATTTGTTGCATGAAAGAACTATCTGCAATGAAAATTGTTTTTTTGGTTAATTTTTATTGTTTGTTATTATGTTTTTAATAATATTAATTTAATAGATGTATTACTAATATTGTAAAATTATTAAAAACTATAATTTTAATGAATATATTTATTTTTCAAAGGTAATTTGAAAATCAATGCAAATATTAAAATATAAAAAATACTCAAATTTATGTTCGTGTCATTTGTTATTAATTATAAGTTTAATAATTAGTATAATAATAAGAGTTATCTGAACAAATTTAGTCAATTATTTTATTTAAGAACTGATGTAATTTTGTATTATAATTTTATTATAAGCACAAATGTATGAAAGATTTATTATTTATATTCATATTAGATATGATGTTATTGTAATGATTACAAATTAACATTTTAATTTGTAAATTTATCCTTATGCAGATAGTCCTTTAATCATTAATAATCACCAATGAAACTTTAAAATCTTTTGTATCGTGTATCATTATTTTAATAATTACGCGAATGTTCGAATTTATTTTTATAGAAAATTCAAACATATATGTCATTTGTGACAAAATTGTATGGATATTCGGGAATTCTTGTTCGTTTGTTCAGGAATTAGGAATTGGTTATGTAGCAAGCTGAAATATTCCATAAAAACGAACAAATTGTTAACTACTGACATGATTTTATAATAAAAGTATATATAAAACTGTAAGTTGCAAAGACTTTATATGACGTTATATAGAGAAAAGATCGACGCGATTCTATTAAAATATATTTAATTACAATAACTTCGAATCAGGTGCGTTTTTCATGAGAGAATGTTTTATTAAAACGATAGATTAATAAATGTTTTAAAAGATATTAAATAGAGCTTTGGAATGTGAACGTTAATTATTATTAATTTTAAACAAAATCAATAGTATTCAAATAGCAAATAGTATTCATAACTTATTTATAATTATTTTTTGCTGTTTGAATATTATAAATAATAAAAATTATATTTATCTTATTCTTTTTTATATATTTTTTAATTAAAAAATTAGCTTTACTCATAATGCAGATTACTTAAACAATAATATCTATATATAATATGGTTGATCCATCTTATATGACTGTGGTAATTTTTAAACTATCCAGAGTTCTTAAAGTCGATACGAATCTCTTTTAAATCAAGATTAACATATTAAAAGTAGATATTTTGTTGACTTATTGCGTATCTTTATGTACATTCATTTATACATACACTCCACATGCATTTTAACTTTAATTTGTTAAGAATAAAACAAGCGTTGAAAATATAAGCGAAATTTATACAATTAAAGTAAACAAGAAAAAAAAAACAAAAATAAAAAAAAATACATCGCAAGTTTTGTACATTTCGTTGAAATTTCGTATATTTATAGATTATAAAACAAAGACTAATTTAATGCCAGTATTATCCAGTCAATAAAGCGTGACATTACTGCTGTTAATCATATAGCAATAAAATGAATAATTATAATAATAATATATTAATAATTATAACAATAATTATAATAATATTAATATATATATATATATACATATAATTCGACCATGGTGGCTATCTATAAACACATTTGTAGTTTGTCATATTTAAACTTAATCTTAAGAATACTTGGAGCATCGAATGTAAAATTCAGTTGTTTAATACTCATTTCTATCTTAGGATAAAATATAAGTTTGTTTCTCTATGCACAATGTTTCCGTTTACATTAACTTGTATAACGTTTAATTTTAAGATTAATTTTATTACAAAATAATTAAGGCAATTAAAATTATGAATTAGAATGAGATATTTTATATTTTTATAACACAAAAATTCGCACAAAATTCAGTGTTATCTTTTTTTGATACTTTTATATTATTAATTATAAGATGGTTTTGTTCAAGACCTTTCAATTTGCTTCAAATTATAGTCATTTCTATATATTCTTACGTGAAATATAAATACATAGTGTATTAAATTATGATTTGAATATTCATGAGTGAATGTCATAATTGTATCATGTAACATAACAAACTAATTCTGCAAATTTACCGTAAGAAATGATTATTAATCATTTGCATGA
Organism: Psilanteris sp. ZL-2020; assembly: GCA_022817085.1. Taxonomy (NCBI): domain Eukaryota; kingdom Metazoa; phylum Arthropoda; class Insecta; order Hymenoptera; family Scelionidae; genus Psilanteris; species Psilanteris sp. ZL-2020. Next base: position 15,475 of record JABFQC010000446.1, read on the forward strand.
TTTAATATGCAATTTAAAAAAGCGAGGCGTACGGCGTGGTCTTAACGCAGACCAAATTTCGAAACTGATTTTAAAGGCATATCTGATTTTGTCGTTTTCAGAAAACCGATGTCGATTATTTGTGTGCCGAAGAAAAATGTCCTATATGGATTCCTCTTAAGGTTTTTCCAATTATTACTCGTAGAAAGTGCCTATATCTTAATCTAGGAAAAACACAAATTTTACTAGATTTGATTCTAACAGAATGAAAATATTGTCAGTTAAAATACTTTTCTAGTCTCCAGTTTCAGGATGTTACCATGGTACGAGCATTTCATAATTTACGACCACATAAATTAATGTTTTGTATAAAAATACGTAACACTGTTAAAGTTTAAAGCTTGTAATAACTAATCGATTATTTTGATTTATTATTATTCTATAAAAAATGCAGTAACAATATATATTTTTTCCTATGCTTTGAGTCATATTTAGTATGTAGATTACTAAAACATATAATTTAAGTCTTACGTATTTTTGTATAATGCAATAATTGAAATATGCGTAACGAATTCACACATAAACATTATGCGCGGTGAATAAACAAAAGTGCGAATAAAAATATATAAGCTATTAAGAAGTATTCGCGTTATGTAATAAGAATCGCGTTACATCATCAACAATTAATTATAATATGAAAAGATGTTAATGTTGGTTGACTATGGCACTAAAGAGAGCTATGCAATAAATTATATGAATCAATTCAAATGCACCATAAAATAACGGATAGTGCACTGTCATAGAATGTAATCCAATTCTAATTAATTTGTATTTAATTTTACTTAATTTTTTTGTTTTTTTAGTAAAATGATAAAATCATGGTTGTTATAAAATCTTTTTTTACCAAGACTGTCAGTTTTAAATTAATCTAAACCTAGCGTATTTTGAATGTTTTATCACATATTTACATATTATATTTAAAATCTGACAGTCTTTGTAAGATAATTTATTTAATTATATGTTTACATATAAATGTATCGATAAATAATTTTATTATTTAATGTTTTTAAATTTAAACCCCTTTTTGGGACAAATTTTGATTTGTGATAGAAAACATATCTTGGTAGAAAATAAAATTATTCTTTATTAAAGATGAAAGATAATTATAAATTGTAAAATTATACAATCTTTGAGATTTATAATTAAATTTCTGTGTCTAGTTTGGGCAAATTAGCTTGTAATGTATTATAAAGTTCAAGATGCTTTGATAAGGTTTTGTAGTTCACTATATTTCTTTAAACTTAAATAAAAATAAAAAATTAAACGTTTACCAAAGTACAAAATTTATTTTAATATTTAGAATATATGAAAAATTATATAATATAACAAATAATTTTCTATAATATTATTCTTATGAAGCTAACATTTAAATAATTCAATTATTGGTTTTAATTAATTATTTAAAAGTAGATATACCATTGTTTATTCATTAGATACATAAATCTAAATAACACCTTTATATAGTATACAGTAGTTTACCAAGTAGGGTTTCAATAAAACTACATATATATTTTTTCGACTCTAATTTTCTATTCATAATAAATATCTAATAAAAATTGAGAATTTTATAATAAATGATTAATTTAGTTAGAAATTATGAATAGTATTTTAAAACGATACCCAATCTACCACGATATTTAAACTTTAATACAAAATATTGTATAAATTAATATCAATTTGATTATCTAATGTCACAAGTTGTTCCAAAAAGGTATATTTTGCAAAAAGATTATTTGAACGTATAGACAAAAGTTGTTTAGTTTATATTGTAATGTGAAATAAACTACATGGTTTCAAAATGTAACATATTTAAAATTTTATTATAAATTTTAAAATCATGATTTCGTTTAAAAATAGTAAATTATTAGAATGTGCTTTGTATTGGGAAAATTGTCGAAAGATCGTTCTTATACACTTTGACACACATGTGACCATTTTGATACTTTGTTATAAATTAGAATTTTATCTAAATGTCATAGAAATTTGATGTCTCTCCGAATTTTATTTTACGATTTTAAATTGTACGCTTAGTTACTGATATTAGTTTTACTTCGTGATTGAATTGTACATTCTATTCGTAAATTTAGTTAGATCTTCGAGCTTCCAGAATTTTGTTTTATGAATATTTATAGCATATGAAATTTTAAATGTGTAAAAGCATTTTTAATAGCAGTTGTCTTATTAAACAATGTCTATAATCTTATTACAATTAAATATGTTTTAAAATATATCACTGTTAGATGTTGTTTAGACTTTATTTTCACGGTTCCCTTAAATATTCAATTATCTTGCATACTTATATATATATATGTATGTATTTATGTTGAACATATATTTATATTTAGTTATTTATTTTATTAAGATAATTAATGGTAACAACACTTTACGAAAGTTAAATAAATTAACAATAAAAATTACACAATTAAAAAAATAATTTCATAAGTTGAAGTTGAAGCACGACCTCATCATGAAAGTTTGTACTTGTATTGTAGTAATGTCAATACTAAAAAAAAGCTTTTAATCTCATTCTAAAATGTTTTAATATCAAAAGATAAATTTATATAGAATTATTTTCAGAATTTCTTTGTCATTTTACCATTATATGATTGATCAATGAAACTAATTAATAAACTACCATACATTAGTTAACATTGAGAATCTACTGATAAATGGTGTGGTTTGTTACAATATTGTTTTTGATATTATTGACACCTACATCCACACTAAATCAAGAAATTAGTTCATTTCCTGAATAAATTAATAAGCGACTGTGCTCACTGATTGCTCTGAAAAGATATATCAAAACTTTTAAACGTAATTGGACTTGCAACAAATTATGACGAAGATACTCAATTAAATTATTATATTCAAGTTTTCTTCACCGAGCAGAGAAGGATGGAAATTCTTCATATGCAGAAATGTTGTTCCATCCTTAAATCTGGATCCAGAAATAATGCCAACAATTATATATCTGTTTAAGTAAAAATCTGTTAAAAATTCAATGTTCATTAATTATACAAATGAAAACATGTAGATTATTTAAAGATCAATTTTTTTAAATAATTCAATATGCATTTGGATACAAATTCAAGTGAAATAAATATAAAGATTTTAGTTTGTTAGAGTATATTTTTGAGACTTCTTCTATGTACAAAATTTATATTTATCTTAAATATAGCCTGAAACATTCATGTTATTTTAATAAAATAATTTATTACAAAATACAGTGAATATAGTTTACAATATATATATATATATAATTTATAATTTTATTTCTTCAAATACAAAACATTTAATTGCTTTGTTTCCTTATTTTATATAAAATGAGACGTTAATTAACATAAAATAAATTCAATACTTGTATTCTCTTTCACGTGGAACATTTTTGACCGTCAAGAACAAGTTTTTACGAAAAAAAAAAACAGTCAGAATTTGTAAAAAAAATTCTTTAAAATCCCATTAGAAATTGAAATTTCAATTCATCAGAACACCGGACACTACTAGTAACAATTATGCGTATTAACTCAGCTTTCAAATTTAAATCATTCCAATAGAATAATAATAATAATAATACTAAAATCAACGCGCAAGCCAACATCCGTTCGCCGACGCGAGTCCTTTTTCCTTTGCAAAACTTATCCCTTCCCTTATATATTACATTAGCACTACGCGTTGCTTCGGCACGTTTGCTGGTGCTTGATTAGAACCTTCTGCCTTTGGAACTCCTTCGAGCACACGTTGCATCTCATAGGATCCCGTGTTTTATGAACCAGCGAGTGCTTATTCAAATTGTAATTATCCTTAAACGGTTTGCCGCATCGCAAGCACTTGTACTGCTTGTACCCGATGTGCACCGCGGCGTGTTCCTCGTACTGCGGTTGGTCGTCGAACCGCTTCTTACAGAACTTGCACGCGAATTTGCCACTTGCTTCGGCGCACGCGCTCGACTCGGCCCTTGACATTTCGTGGATATTTTTGCAGTGACGTATCAGGTGGCGCCGGATCTTGAAGCTCGCGGGGCAGAAGTTGCACGCGAACTGGCGTTCAGTCGTGTGAACCATCGAGTGCAATTTCAGTTGTTCCTTCCTGTAAAAGCGCTTGTCGCAGACGGGACACAAGAATGGCTTGAAGTCGTCGTGCATTTGCTCGTGGTAAATCAACGACTGCTTCCGTTTGAACGCTTTGTCGCAGCGCGTGCAAGCGTACGGCCGCGCGTCCGCGTGCGTTTTCAAATGGTGGTACAAGTAGGTCCGGTGGGCGAACCGTTTCGGGCACTGGGTGCACGCGAAGGGCAGTATTTTCAGGTGGTGCAGGTTCACGTGCGACACGTATAAATTTCGGTAGATGAATTTCTTGTAACAAGTGTCGCACTGGTACGGCCACTCGTCCGTGTGCAGGAACCGGTGGTAGTACAGCGAGCCGCTGTTGCCGAAGGCCTTGTGACACACGTCGCAACGGTGAGCGAGTATCCCCGCGTGCCGTGTGGTCTGGTGGTTCCGCAGAGTCAACCGGGAGGCAAACCGCTTCTGGCAGTATTTGCACTTGAGCGGCGATTTGGCCTCGCGGTTGTGGCCGACGGAGTGCGCAAGGAACGAGGCGTCGTCGGAGTATAATTCACCACACACGTTGCATAATCGGCCCTGCAGGTGATCGTACGCGATGTGACACAAAAGCGACCATTTGCTGCGAAAGGTCCTCGTGCAGTCGGCGCAATTCACCGTGCTGCCTGTATCGGGATTCGTTTTTAAGGGCAGCTTCGGGGTCATCGGTTTTGTATCATATTCGGGACCCGATGGAGGTTGACCTTGACGACTCGTAGATGGTTGACTTTCATATTGATCACTTGTTGAGGGTTGAATAGGATGATGACTTAGTGAATGTTGACTATCGTGTTGAGCAATTGTTGACGGTTCACTCGGATGTTTAGTTGTTGAGGATTGGCCTTGACTCATGGATTGTTGACTTTTACGTTGATCACTCGTTAATGGCTGACTCGGGTGTTGACTTGGCGAGGGTTGATTATTATGTTGAGGACTTATGAACAATTGACTCGGATGTTCAGTTGTTGAGTAATGACCTTGACGACTCGTAGATGGTTGACTTTCATATTGATCACTTGTTGAGGGTTGAATAGGATGATGACTTAGTGAATGTTGACTATCGTGTTGAGCAATTGTTGACGGTTCACTCGGATGTTTAGTTGTTGAGGATTGGCCTTGACTCATGGATTGTTGACTTTTACGTTGATCACTCTTTAAGGGTGGAATCGGATGTCGACTTGGTGAAGGTTGACTCTCACGACACGTAGAGGGCTGACTTTCATATTGAATGCTTATTGACGCTTTGGCTTGAAGACTCTTTAACGGTTTACTTTCGCAATTCTTTAATACTTGATTTTCATGTAAAGTGTTTCGTGATGGTTGACTTAGGTGTTGAGTTGTAGTTGGTTTGTTTCGAGAACACGTAGATGATTGACTGTCGTATTTACTTATTGAAAGTTGACTATCATATTGAGGACTTGTTGACGGTTGACTCGGATATTCAGTTGATGAGGACTCGCTTTGACATCTCGTGGATGGTTGACTTCTATATTGATCACTCGTTAAGGGTTGAATCTGATGTTCACTTGGTGAAAGTTCACTTTCACGACTCGTGGATTGTTGACTTCCACGTTGATCACTCGTTAAGGGCTGACTCGGATATTGACTTGGTAAGAGTTGACTATCATGTTGAGGACTTGTGGACAATTGACTCGGATGGTTATTTGTTGAGTATTGTCCTTGACGACTTGTGGATTTTTTAGTTTCAAGTTGACCACTCGTTAAGAGTTGAAACGAATGTTGATTAAGTGAAGATTTACCTTTACCACTCGTAGAGGTTTGACTTTCACATTGACGACTTGTTGACGCTTTAGCTTGCAGACTCTTTAACGGTTCACTTCCGCAATTCTTTGAAACTTGATTTTTATGTTGAGTACTTCGTGGTGGTTGACCTACTTCCTGACTTGTTATTGGTTCACCTCGAAAAGACGTAGATGGTTGACAATCATATGCACTTTCTAAACGTTGATTATCATGTTGAGGTTTTGTTAACAGTTTACTCAGCTGTTTAGTTCTTGAGGATTGGCCTTGACGACTTGTGGATAGTTTACTTTCATATTGATCACTCATTGAGGGTTGGATCTGATGTTTAGATGGTGAAGGTTGACTTTCACGACTCGTGGATGATTGACTTTCACGTTGACTACTCGTTAAGGATTGAAAGGATTGATTCATAGAGGGCTGACTTTTACATTGACTACTTGTTGACGCTTTAACTTGAAGACTCTTTAACGGTTCACTTCCACAGTTCTTTGAAACTTGATTTTCATGTTGTGCACTTCGTGATCGTTGACTTAGATACTGATTTGTTGGTTCACCTCGAGAATACGTAGATGGTTGACCGTCATGTTTACTTGTTAAACGTTGACTATCATTTTGAAAACTTGTTAACGTATAACTCGGGTGTTGAGCAGTCCAGGATTGATTTGGAAATGCACTGGGTGATGGATGACCTTGACGACTTTTAAAGGGTAGAATTTCATGTTGACAATTTGTTGAAGGTTGAATCGGGTATTTATATGTTGATAGTTCGCTTTGATTTGGAAAAGATTGACTTTCATGAAGACAACTTGTTATGGGCTGACTTGAATGTTGACTTGGTGAAGGTTGACTTTCATAACTCGTACATAGTCGACTATCAAGTTGAACACTTGTTGAGTGTTGATTCAAATGTTCGGTTCTTAACTGTTGATCTTGAATTTCCTTTGACGCTTGACCTGGAAGAATTTGTAACGGTTGACCTATAAAACTCTTTGAAACATTATTTCCATGTAGATCTCTGCTTGCGGGTTGACTTGGATGTTGACTTGTTGATGGTTGACTTTGAAAAGTCGTAGAAGTTTGAATATCATTTTGACTACTCATTAAATATTGACTTGGACGTTTTCTTGTTGATGATTCACCTTGAAGACTTATTGAGGGTTGTATTTCATGTTGAACACTTGTTAATACGTGATCTTCACGGCTCATAGAGGAATCATGTTGAACAGTTGTTAAGTATTGATTTGGGTGTTGAATTGTTGATGGTTCATTATGACTCGTAGCTACTTTACTTTGATGACAACTTGTTAAGGGATCATGACTATGATGTTGACTGGATGATTGCTTTCCTTGACATGTCCTAAGTTCTTGATCGTCAATACTATTTAACGGATCACCTTGACGAATCGTACACCGTTGATATGCATGTTGACGACTTTTTGAGTGTTGACTATGATGATCATTTATTGATTGTTGACTTTTATGACTCTTTGTTGCGTAACCATCATTTTGAGTACTTGTTGAAAGTTGACTCGGATGTTGATATTTTGATGAATGATCTTGACTCGTACCGAGTTGCCTTGTATATTGACAAATAATTGAGGGGAGATTAAGGTGCTTACTTGTTGATCGATCACTTTGACTCATAGATGCTTGGCTTTCATGACGACTTATTAAGGGTTGACCACGATGTTGACTACATGATTGGTGTCCTTGGCATGTCTTAAGTTCTTCATCGTCAATACACTTGAACGGTTGACCATGATGATTACTATATAATTGACTTTTTGGGGACTGACAATGGTGATGACGACTTGTTAATTTTTGGTCTCGAAGACGCGTTGATGTATCAATACAATGTTCACCACTTGTTGCAAGTTGACTTGGGTGTTGCATGTAAGATAGTTGATTTTGACGATTTGGAGATGGTTGTCTTTCATATTGGCTACTTATTGAGGGTTCAGTCGGATGTTCAATTGTTGATGGTTCCCTTTGACTCGTAGGTGATTTTTTTTCTTGACGACTTATAGTGGATGAATTATGTCGATGATTTGTTGATTGTTTACGAAAATACGATAATGTATCACTGACATGTTGACTATTTATTGAGACTTGATTTTGTAGTTGAATGTGAGATGGTTGATTTTGACGATTCAGAGATGGTTGTCTTTCATGTTGACGACTAGTTGAGGGTTGAATCGGTTTTTTAATTGCGACTGGTTTTCTTTGATGACGACTTATTGTGGGTGGAATATGACGATGACTTGTTGATTGTTGACGAAGACGCGATAATGAATCACCGACATGTTGATTAGTTGTGAAGAGTTGACTTGGCAGTTGAATAGGAGATGGTGAACTTTGACGATTCGGACAAGGTAGTCTTTCATGTTGAAGACCTATTGAGGGTTCAATCAGTTGTTTAATTGTAAATGATTTTCTTTCATGACAACTTATTTTGGGTGGAATATGACGATGACTTGTTGATGGTTGACGAAGACGCGATAATGTATCACCGACATGTTGATCACTTGTAGAGAGTTGACTTGACAGTTGAATGGGAGATGGTGGACTCTGACGATTCGGAGAAGGTAGTCTTTTATGTTGACGAACTTTTGAGTGTTGAGTTGGTTGTTTATTTGCTACTGGTTTTCTTTCATGACAACTTATTTTGGGTGGAATATGACGATGACTTGTTGATGGTTGACGAAGACGCGATAATGTATCACCGACATGTTGATCACTTGTAGAGAATTGACTTGACAGTTGAATGGGAGATGGTGGACTCTGACGATTCGGAGAAGGTAGTCTTTTATGTTGACGAACTTTTGAGTGTTCAGTTGGTTGTTTATTTGCTACTGGTTTTCTTTCATGACAACTTATTTTGGGTGGAATATGACGATGACCTGTTGATGGTTGACGAAGACGCGATAATGTATCACCGATATGTTGACCACTTGTAGAGAGTTGACTTGACAGTTGAATGGGAGATGGTGGACTTTGACAATTCGGAGAAGGTAGTCTTTCATGTTGACGACCTATTGAGGGTTCAGTTGGTTGTTTATTTGCTAATGGTTTTCTTTCATGACAACTTATTTTGGGTAGAATATGACGATAACTTGTTGATTGTTGATGAAGACGCGATAATGTATCACCGACATGTTGACTACTTGTGGAGAGTTGACTTGGCAGTTGAATAGGAGATGGTGGAGTCTGACGATTTGGAGAAGGTAGTCTTTTATGTTGACGAACTTTTGAGAGTTGAGTTGGTTGTTTAATTGCTAATGGTTTTCTTTCATGACGACTTATTGTGTGTGGAATATGACGATGACTTGTTGATTTTTGACAAAGACCCGACAACGTATCACTGACATGTTGTCCACTTGTTGAGTGTTGACTTGGTAGTTGAATGTGAGATGGTTGACTTTGACGATTCGAAGATAGTTGTCTTTCTTGTTGCCGACCTATTGAGGGTTCAGTCAGTTGTTTAATTGCTAATGGTTTTCTTTCATAACGACTTATTGTTGATGAAATATGACGATGACTTGTTGATTGTTGACTGTTTCGCGATAATGTATCCCCGATACATTGACCACTTGTGGAGAGTTGACTTGGTAGTTGAATGTAAAATGGTTGACTTTGGCGATTCGGAGATAGTTGTCTTTCATGTTGACGAGCTGTTGAGAGTTGAGTCAATTGTTGAGTTAATTGTTGATTGTTTTCTTTCATGGCGATTTTTTCTATGACTTTTTATAGATTGACAATGGTGATGACGACTTATTGATTGTTGACTTAGAAGACGCGTTGATGTATCACTAGTATATTAACCACTACTTGAGAGTTGACTTAGATGTTGAGTTCATGACGGTTGACTTTGACGATTTGTAGATGGTTAACTTACATGTTGACGATTTTTTATGGTTTAAATAGGATACTGACTTGTTGATTGTTGACCTCGTTGATTCTTAGAATCGTGACATTCATGTTGACCACTTGTTGAGAGTTTACTTAGATGTTTAGTTGTTGGTGGTTGACTGCGACGAATCATAGATGAATGAATTTTATTTTGGCCTCTTGTTTAAATATTGACTTTCATGTTCACGACTGGTTGATGTTTGACTGCGACGTTTACGATGTTTTGGTCGTGGACTCCGACCTGGAAGGTTTTTTAATGGTAGACTTCTGCCATCCGTATTTATTAATTGTACCTTGCACAATTAGTTTTATTTATAATTCTAAAAATATCATTCATTTATTAATATATATTATCAATATACATAATAATATTAAAATAATAACATTATATTTTATGATATTATTTTTAAATGAATAATTATACTGTAGGTACTTGTCTATTACTATTTTATTTTTGTAGTGAAATTGAAATTAAATTATAAATATAATATGACTATAATATTATATATTATATATTTATACCAAATAAAAAATATATAAAAACTCACTGTGGACTGTTTTATTATTCTTACTTTAATTTATTTTATTCAAAATTTTAACATCTCCGATTTATGGTAATATCATAATTTGATAATAGTAATAATTTAATTCAATATTACAATTATAATCTAAATGACGTCAAGAAATTATGAAAAACAAATTTTTTACAAAATTTAACATATTTTTTGTTACATTTTAGAACATCATTTTATAAATAATGACAAATCGATTATATATAATAACGTAAGTGTAACCATTTAAATATTAATTTTAACCATTTAATATTACGTTCCTACGCAAAACATAAACAGATTTTTATTATGTTTTCAAGTAACCTGATTTAATATTCATTTTAACTTACTTTATTTACTATTTAACTTCATATAAAAACAGCACAATCCAAGAATCACGAGAATGCAAAATTGAACCATAGTATTATCTTTTTTCACATTATTGAGGTGTCTCTTAAATGAATAAAAAATAATTAAGACATATACGTTAATGTTTATAGTTTCATGCGTTAATTCTAAATACAAATCGACTTATACTTGGATAGTTTGTTTAGTTTTGTTACAGTTCAAAACACTGGTATAAAATGCGTATTTCAAATCCAATCTATGTAATTATTATTATAATTTACATAAATTGAAATCTTATTGCAATAAATTAATGGAAACTAAATGTTTATTAAATTATCGAACGAAAATATAAGTATTATTTGACGATCTATTTTTTTCAAATAATTCCACGTGTAATTAGAAACGATTGAACTAACCTGAAAACTCGATTGCATGCAAATTATTTGATCAAATTTAGTGACGCACAGTGACCGCACATTTGATCACATTTTAATCAAAGCTATATATAAAATACATTTATAAATATATTTATAAAAATACGTACGTAATCTGTAGTATTTATATTCATATAATTAATAAATAAATTTTATTAGTATTAATTACGATTCTATAATAACAGAAAGCAATATTTTATAATTATATATATATTTATATACATTATATATACTTTGTATATATAATTTATATTAATAACACACAAAGTATCACAAAATTAGTAGCATTTATACACTCTATTAATACGTAATACAGTTATGTTCATTTTTGTTAATTAATACATCTTTGTAAAATATATTTTGTTAGTAATAAAAATCATATATATATAACATTAATTATTTTTAAAATTATGTATTATTAATAACATAATTATTCTTCTGATAAAATATTATTTGAATAAAATATGTGGACACTGCGTAAAATTTGATCAACGTGTGGTTTCGCAATATCTGAAATGAATTGAAGGTGTTTATATCAGTATGTAATAGAATATTTTTTAAACCATTCTTGAACGTACAAACTTTATGTTTATTTTAAATATGTTTAAACAATTTTCGTTTTCCTTTTCGAATAATTAGATTTAATTAAGGTATACATTTAAATAATTAATTTAATTTTAGAACGACCGATCATTTTCTTTTCGTAGTTTTTTATAAAACGAGACGTGATTAATTGAAATAAATTAAATAACATTACATTATTTGAAATTCCTATCGCGTGGAACAAAACACTTGGATAACCTATAATTGCATATCATTAATTTTTTTATAACATAAACTCAAAACTCAAAACTTAAAGTCAAATTCTAATTAAAGACTAACACATTAAAATATAAAAAAAATT
>JABFQC010000447.1:0-27516 GCA_022817085.1 Psilanteris sp. ZL-2020
CCAAATTTTACTTCTATCTTTTAGTATAATGCTATTATAAACAGTAATTTTTAGGATTTTGTTTTAATGTCGCCAAATTAGTGTTATAAACAGCACTTTTCTAAGTTTAATTTTTCTGAGTGTATGAAATGGTTTTCTTATTTTATTGCTATATTTAAATAAAACAATTGCAAATATAATCACGATAGTATATTCAAAAATATATTAATAGTTTCAACATATATAATGAATCCTGAATTAATTAATTGTAATCGGATGAACATTTTTTTGTATAAAAATAAGGTTTTTTATATAAAGCATTGAAAAAGTATTAAAAGTCAATTTGATGATTTAATTAAATTTTTCCCTTTGAATTGAAATTTGAATTAAAATATATTAAATTTTTCATTTACAATATATTTGTTTATGGAATACTCCATAGTATAATTATACTTCGTCATGTAATTTTATTCTTGTAACCTGCTTAGATAAGGAAGAGTAAGAATTCATGTTAGCTAACTTGATATTTAACAATCTTGGCAATAGTCCATATTTTTGAATGGACGACTGTCGTTTAAATATATAAATGGTATTGGAATAAGATTATTTTTTATTATCATCAAATAACTTTAATGTAAATTGACGTATAATTATGTGTATGTATTATCATTTTCAAGATAAAGTCTATTAATTTTATCCTTGTTACTATAAAATTGTTTAATATTTTTTTCGATTTCAAATTATTAATTAAATTTAATACATATAGTATACATGTGTACTGTAATAGTAACTTCTACTGCTGTTAAATTATTATTATATTATTCGTATTAAACATTTATAGCTTCTATTGAAATAATGTATGCCCCTGATATTTCGTTTAGACTAGCTCGACATTTGTTCCCACTAATTAGTTCTTTTCAATATTTCGCCAACAGTATTTTAAAAGAGCACAACCCGAGATAACTAAATTTCGAGTAAAACTTAATTTCATGTATAATCAAATTTTGCGTGTAATAAAAAATTCATGTGCCAATCGAGAAAACAAATTAACTGTTTCAAGTTTGTGCAATTTGAAATTAATTGCGTAAAATTTGTGATCAATATTTGAAATTGACAGTGATCTTATTATATTTATATTTGGTTATGCAATAATTGTTAAATCGAATTATACAGTGCATTTGCTCAATGTGATTTTTGTAATTGTACATTTATATTTTTTCATACATTATGGATATTTTCATAATTCGGGTATAAATGGTATTTATAATATTATTTCAATTTCGTTTGTATTAATGTTATTTTTGTAAAATTAAGGTTGATATATATTAAATAATAGAGTTAATAAAGTTACAGAATAGGAATAGTAATTATATCCTATGATATCATTTAATTAAATTAATATAGTTTTAATCGATTTTGTAACACAGTATATTTTGATTAGAAATATAATCACATACGTGTTACATGTATACACGAAATTAAATTTAAAAATTAATACAAATATTGAAAGTTGAAAATTATTTTAAAACATTTGTGTATTATAATTTTAAATATTGTATTTTTGTCAAATTGACTATTGTTAGTATATACTGTACTATAACTTTTTCCATTATTCTGCAATAATGTTAACGTATACTCCTTTCCTCTTTATTTATGTAGCTGGTTTGATAATCAGGCAAATGATAACAATATTTGTATAGAAATAGAAAGAAATAATAGTGATATGCAACCATTTTTAAAATATAATTTGGGTAATATAATATATTTGCATTTTAATAGTTTAGCTTTATAAATATATAAAAGTATTTATGTAATTTAGAGAAATTTACAGAAAATATGATATCATTAAAAATATCACGCGACAAAAAGGTATATAATTTAACTGTTTAGCGGTTGTTCTGTAAATAAGCAATGTAGGTAGATGAACAATATAAATCAAAACATTATTCAACTATCTCTAAATAAGAAAAGTGCTGTTTATAACACTAATTTGGCGACATTAAAACAAAATCCTAAACATTACGGTTTATATTAGCATTATACTAAAAAATAGAAGAAAAATTTGGTATGAAAAACAGTATTTTTACAAGGAAAAACAGTAATTTTTAGGGTTTTACTTTAATGTCTCCAAATTAGTATTATAAACAGCAATTTTCTACGTTTAATTTTTCTGAGTGTAGGTATATATAAATAGTTACAATTGTTAAATTTTGTGATTTATAGTGAAGACTATTTATCTGGTTCTATAGCGTATATAATACTTTGGTGGTGTTAATTTTCGTTATTTTAATAATTGCAATGCTCTTTTTAATGCATAATGTTTAGTAAGTAACGCTTCATTTTTAGATATATATGAATTTAATAAACATAATTTCTCCGAACAATGAATATTTTTCTTTGTTAAACTGTAAATTGACAAATCTCATATAAGGACTATTTTATTTTAGTGTACTGAAACAAAAGTTTCTAAATATATTATGAAGGTATGACCCATTATTTCAATTTAGAGCAAATGGAGTACTTTTATTTTCACATCTCCACTATGTTATACCTAGTAAAAAAATATTTATCTGAGAGTAGAAAAATTTGCCACCTTCATATCTTATTTTATATTATTAAAAAATTAAAGTATTTATCGTTACATTTATCAAATTTACATCTATGCAAAAATCGTATTTGTATTTGTTGTGCTCTATTATTTATATAAACTTTAATTAGTGTATAATTGTTTGCGCAATATTTATCACATGAGAAGCATTGAGAAAACTCACAGTATGCTATAGGAATGCTTTTGTATTCGAGTTAATTTTATATGATATTGTTATGAAATTGCTACGACATTGTTACGAGAATATATTAGAGACATATTAGTAATAGTATTTACTTTATAATGAAATCATTCATAAAATATTAAAATATATATATATTTAGTTTAGAGTTCTGATTAACATTAGTTTCAGCGTATACAAACCCCTCATTTTTATGAGAACGGTATAACAGTGTTTCAAAACTGATGGACATACAATTTTTTTAGATGTTTTCGCTATAATAAATTTATTTTAAATTACAATTCTAATAAATCGATTGTATTTGAATTATGTATTTTACATCATCTTTATTCGGAGGCAAATAATTTATAAACAATATAATCTATTAGAGGAAGATTTTTGTTCAATAAAATATTTTGTTTATCGACGTCGAAGATTGAGAAGAAAAATTTTTTAATAAACTTATTTATGATAACGGCCGTTTAAGACTTACCCATTCTCCTCGCACAGGATGACTATTTTATAACCGAAATTATCGTGCTCACCCTATGTTTAGGAGACCACATTGTGGACGTCCCTAAATCTGGAATTATATATATATACTTTTCATTTGAAATTTATATATATGTTTCTTATTTATTAGTTAATTTTACATGCCTTGAGTGAAAGCACTCGCCTAAGGACATTTTCATAAATAAAAGCGGTTAAGTACCCTAAGACTTTAATTTACTATCAAAGTAGTCCTTCGTGTTGACAAAAAAAGTGTACGCTTTTGTACTCCGTTAAAAATATAGCTTTTATCTGAATGTTTAATGACCCGATGGTCTTCAATGAGAACCGAAAAGGCGCAATAAATAAACACGCGCGAAGACGAACAAAGCAAAAATGACGCCCCGCGAATCCCATCATCGATTTCGTCTCTCTTATTTCACGCATCAACCGCATTAAAAATCGCAAGCAAACACAGTAAGCTTAAGCGACGAGTGACTTGCTCTCGGTTCGCATTAATGCGTTTATTGGCGCGATGAAAAATGACTTTTTACGACGTTCGATCGGATCAACCAACAATTTAATTTGTCAAACAAAATGCACGTTTGCAACACGATATATCTGTATCCGACGACGCGACGGATAGGTGTGGAGAGGGGGGGGGGTGGCTTACAACGTTGGCGGGTGAATTCGCACCTGATAACAGGAAGGAGCGAGCATTCGGCGTGAAAGGGGTGTGGTTGGCAACTGCGACTGGCAAAGTCGTCGGATTTAAAAAGCCTAACCCAAGGGCCTCGTTCGGTCGCAAGATTTTGGGTCGGCGTACGCGCGGACGTTTAATTGAAACACATCGTGCGCGAGCGAATCGCCGCGCGTTGTCAGTATGCCGGCACACGTAGGTTATCGATCGAACACGAAGTTTATTAAAGAAACGGTATCTGGCGCGGCGAAGTAAAATAAGCGTGAATCAAGAACTTGCGTCGAAATAAAGCTCGCGCGGTGTTGATAAGCGTGTGTACGTCTTAACATTCTTCTTCGTACATCTCGAAGACTATACTGTTAAGACCGTTGAGAGTGTAGACCCTATAATTTCCGGCCGCCACTCGCCACGTTCTTATTTCCCGTCACGTTCCACCTTTCTTCATCGTTCACTACAGCAGCTTTCTCTCCCCGCTGAGCGACGTGGTGCACATCCATTGGATTCCGGCTCGTTCGCCCTTAGGTGTAATGGACCCGAGAAACAGATAATTACCTTCCTCGTCCCATCGGCGGGACTTAACCAGCGTAGAATCCTCGTGCGCTTATACGCTATTCCCAACCCCGGGGATTCGCCCGGAGAATCCGGCGCTTTTAGAGATTCTCTCGAGCGACCTTGAATCCCCTGCGTGACGGGAAACAATTGACGATAAATTTTCCTTTGTTGCGCAAAGACGGCTTCTCATATCCCGCGTTTGACATGGTTACCAAGATAACCCTTATTACACAGATAATAAATAACGACAATGTCAATTATAAGGTCCATGAATATTTATCAGTTTGCGGATTCGCTGGCGTCGGGCGCTTTCCTTATTATCATTATTATTATTGTTTAGTATTTTTTTCTGTCGCTGCATCGCTGCTTTAAAGCGCGCCACGACGCGGTTGTTTAATCAAAATGTCCAAGAAATCGATAAGGACACGAGGTGTGAGTGCCCGACGAAATTCAGACGCGTTCAACGACCGAATTAAAGTTGCGTCCACGTGTTATTTATCGGCGCGCTTGCGGGATCCGTTTTGGTTGCGGTTGATGGGATTGCGACAAAAACTTGGTCTGGCAGTCGGACCAAGCCGGTATCGCGAGTGTCAAACGCGACGGATTGTCTTGGAACAAATACGCGCGTCGAATTAGCGAGCTTTATAACGCGGTTGCGATTGACCGGCGGGGAGAGCGTGACGCGATGCGAGGAAAGACTTAGTCGAGCTACGTTTCGGACACTTTTACGGCCTGCCGTTTGAATTTATGAAGATATTAAGCGTCTAATATGGATGCCGCGGCACTGATACATATATATAAATAAGTAGCGGGCGCTTTTTTCTTTCGAGTCGTACGCTTGTGTTTCTCGGTACCTGTGCAACTCGGAGCGTAAATTTCATTTACTCTTTAAGGCCGGATTAATATAATAATTTATATTTGTTGAAATGAAATGTTAATTAATTTTGTTCCGTATGCTACTCGAACCTTTAATCTAGGCAGTACGCAGTTGTACGTATAAGAAACATAACATCCATTAAATAACTTGGAACATATTCAATATTATTTAATATTAATGACTCGAATGAATTAGATTATTCTGTTAAAGCGCGCTGTTTATTTTGCAGTTAATAATAGATTATTTTTAATCACGATTACGACGATGTTATGATTATGATTTAAAAAGATGCATGAGCGAAAAGTAACGAAATTCTTTTTGGTTCAAAGTTGTTCATTGTGATATTGTTTGCCGTCAACGAGATTCTATTTTTATTTCAATTAATTTAACATGAAAGCAAATAAATCTAATTTTTACTCATTGACATAACTCCGACGTTAAATATTATTATTTTTAAATAATGCTATTTCAAGTTCAACATAATAAAAATGAAGTGAACCGTATATAATTGAACGGCGAAGTTTCGTTTCTGTTTAGTGAAATGTAAAATAATTAAAAGTGTAATTAATTGAATTACTTGAACAATTTTTAACGCTTGTATGTTTATATATGAATGAGAGAAATTGCAACAAATTTGCAACAAAAAAATGCAACAAATTTAAATATCCAACCAAATTCGAACTTGAAATATATGGTGAAAAGCATCTTATTTTTATATAATATAACACTACACTGAGAAAATAAAATTGTAAGGAGAACTACGTACATCGTTAGTCGTACAATTTCACATTGTACAAGTCTTACAATTTGAAAAGTAATCAATGTCAGCCAATGAGATAACGACTTTGAACTGGATTAACCTATGAGAAGCGTCAAAATGTTACAATGTAAATTGCACAATTTTTATTATTTTTATTTATTTTCTCAGTGTGTATTGTAAGAATATAGTACATATATACAAATTATAAATAAAACTCTAAACGAAACCGCATCTGGCTTGCCGATCAGTTTTACATCCATGCATATTATTCGCTTGTTTTTATAGTACATTACTATATATACTATATCGATGCTTTAATTAATTTCACTATAATTAATTACAAAGCAATATCAAAGAGCCAATAAAATTAAAAAAATTAAATGTCACGGAGCGGAAAGTTGAATATAAATAAGCGTTCGATCGAATCGCAGTAAAGCGCTTTCAATTCAGTATTGCAAAACTGTTCGCATTAAAGCGTCCCGTGCCTACTCCACGGCGTATAATTTGTCTTATACGCAAGTTGTCATATTTTATTTGCGCAGGTGTTGCGGAATTTTGAAAGTTACAAGTGCCTGTGTATGATTCTCATGTTATGGTAATTTTGAAATGATAATAAAATTTCCATATTATAACAAGCATTGTTGCAGTTTTAAAAAAGTAAAGTCTTTTGAGAAAGCCGACATATGTTACGGTTTTCTTAGTTGCGCTCCTTGTCTTGAAAAATATATACTTCCACAAAACCCCTATCATGAAAACATTACGACGCGTCTAAATAATTCTAAAAAGAGCTTGAAGTTCCTGTCAGTGATGGTATGTCGCATCCGGTAATAGTAAAAGTCTATGCCGGCGAACAAACTACGACTCCGCTGTGCATTCGTTTTCCACATTTACGCGACAGAGCGCTCGAAACTAGAAATTCCACTTATGCTCTGATTTAATTTCTTTGTATTTGGCTAAACGCATAAATAAAGTAATATATAAATTAGTTCCACGCGAAGCATACAGAAGATGCTAAATCTGAGGTATAACTTTCAACGCGAGCGAAAGGTTTCGTATCGTTTGTTTGTTCATTTATTTGATTGTACGTAAGCAAACATTCCAATTATTCAAATCGAAATTTGAATTTTTAACTACTTGTAAAAGTTTGTCAACTGCGAGAGCACTGTTAACAAATTAATGCTCCGTTAAATTTTTGCAATGATTCGTCACTAATTAATGCAAGCCAATTCTGTGCGCGGACAGGGCTTATTTATTGTTTGTGTTATTTTTTTATTACGTTTTTTTCCCCCTTCTTAATGAGTAAACATAAAAATTGATAATTGTTTACCGCGGATTATTTTATTATTGATCTTCGTTGGCGGTAATTTTTTATTCATTGATATATTACGCGCTTATAATAAATCACTTATTATTCGCTGAATCAATCATCCTAATGGATTTGAATCCAATTCGAGTGTTCCTGTCAAAATCAAACAATAAATGTAATGTTTTGTATTTCAATCGTACAATTGCTATTTTGCGTTGATCTAGCTTCGTCGGAATTAATGAAATAGCGTGTTCTTACTGCTGTACCGTATCAAGTACTTTGTAAGCGAAACTCTTCAGACTATAAATAGCTCTATGGCTCTTAAAAACCACTTCAAAGAATATACCTTATTGCATGGGCCTTAGTCAAGGGGTCCGTGGCCCTTTCGCCGTAATCGTGTACTTTGAATAATGCACTGTACTTGCGATCAAAATTAACGCGTTAATTTGGTTTTATTATTATTCTTGCATTTTATGGTTATACCATATATAAATTATATTTGCGATAAAGGTGCTTTTTGATTAATATATTGTTAATTCAGAATGTAATATTATATTTTGAATGCAATCGTAGAAATTAGTTTTTTGCGGAAAATTATCTTGACTTTCATATTTAGTTCCGATTTTCTTTGAACTTTGATCGTCGAAGTTGTTTAAACTCACAAAACCACATAGGCAGGAAGTTGCAACCACTGCGACGCCAGAGAGTTTCGTATACCAAGGTGACTATTGGTTCCCGAACTTGTTCAAAAAGTTTCTTTACAATGGGTTAAGTTTGATAAGATACCAGTTTACACTTGCTTCGATTGATTATCTTTTACGACAATACCCCAAGAGATCAGCATGTGTATTATGTACATACTATCCGATAGAATTCATCGCAATAACTAATACATTCGTTTAAATTAAGTTCAAACATAGAACAAACTTCAACTCACATACAATAATTCCGGATTTTAACCTATTTTTAAGTATATTGTATATTTGTATGAATTAAGGCGAAACGTATGTTCCTTATTGTGTAAGCAGTGTTCAGAAATTAGTGACAGATAAATTTATTTTTTGCTACGAGCATGACTATTTTATAAACAAAAAATTGAAATTGAAATATGCTAAAAGTAAGAAGCACAAAATTGTTTCTTACTTCCTCCTGTAATATTATAAAGTTTGACTTTTCAAACTTTATATTTATATATATATATATATATACACACTTCTTTACGGTTGAATAAATATAAATGGAGAAAAGAATTAAATATAATTTTTTTCGCGAAACGCAAAACTGGAGTTGTATAACGAATTAAAAATGTGTTTACGTTAATTTGAAAATAACAGTTTAAGTTTTTCAATGCATACACATTTAATACGAAAAATTAAACTGAATAATGACTTAAATACATTGCAGAGATAAAATTTTCAATGAGCTTAATTTAATTATACTTTTGAATATTAGGGAAAAAGTTTAATAATGGTAGGTGATCGATTCTGTTAATTTTCCGGACAAACTAACTTTCTTAGTTCTTTTAAGTGAAACTTATATTAACGTTACTAACTTATAATTACAGTACCCAAAAATTTCATCAATTCAACAAATAACGTGAAAATTCATTTGTATTAATTAGCACGGGAATTTATTCTGCGTTATAAATTTGATTAGGTTAATAAATACAGTGATCATGTGGAATTTTAAATAGTCCTTTGGTTAAATTTTAATACTTATTAACACGAAATTTTTAGTATTGAGAATTAAAAATGAAATTCATTACAGATTCAAATTTTGTATTAATTGATATATTGGTTTTTTTAATCTAACTGTTTTATTAAGAGTTAATATTAGTTTGAAGTAGTCAATTTTTTAGTAATCATGTAAACACAATTCGAAACGATAACCTAATAATATATTACTTTGGCATAATTCCCGCATTTACTGTCAGTAGTCGTTACTTTTGCACGTAGTACAGTGTTGAGTCCTTATAATTGGTATTGAGGGCAGAACGATAAAGTTATTCAAGATAGAGACATGCATCGTATAAATCATGCAAAACGGTGACATTCCG
This sequence comes from Psilanteris sp. ZL-2020, assembly GCA_022817085.1. Lineage (NCBI taxonomy): Eukaryota > Metazoa > Arthropoda > Insecta > Hymenoptera > Scelionidae > Psilanteris > Psilanteris sp. ZL-2020. The sequence goes on from JABFQC010000447.1 coordinate 9,488, forward strand.
ATATATATATATAAAATGAGTCCCTAGCTGTAATATTAAAACTTATATTCTTTGAAATGAATATTTGATTAAGCTGGAAATATATTTAATGTCATTGAAATATTAATTTAGTTAAGAATAAATTAAATCATTTTTGCATTTGTTTCGTCGTAATTTTACAATCACTTAATTTGAGGAAAGTGATAACAAAACCGGATTTTTTCATTAATTAGTATAGTATTAAATATTGTATGCTCGCAATATTTACCAGCAGTTACCAAAAGTTTAACTTTTATTGACTAATTTGCAATTCAACCTTGAAGCTATGAGAGTTATATTAGTTTATTCAAGTTATGAAATTTTTTGTCCTTTATCTTAAATATATATATAGAGAGAATTTACAATTGTTATATAATTTTCAAGATGATTGCGTAAGATTTATTGTAAAACAGTACACTAAAAAAAATTAACTTTTCATACTAGAAATATGGCTAAATCAGATATATTTATACTTGCACTAGTCAAAATATATCTGAATCAGCCATATTTCTACTAGAATACATTAGATTTCTTTTCCCGTGTATATCCACATATATTTCTTGTTATTAGCGAAATTAATTGTTTGCATAGCTTTTTCTTATATTAATACACATAATTTTGATAAGATTTATGATCAACTAAATAATTTATAAGTTATATGAAAATGAGAATAGCGAATTCAGACAAACGGTTCATCAGCTTTAGTTGGGTATTGAAAGTTACACTATGGCAATTAGACTTGTGTCAGCTCTGATTAGACTACAACTAACAACAGGATTTCAGATTTTAACTGGACTCGGTCAAAATGTTAACTATTATTGCACCAGATCATAACGTCAAGGGATAACAATCAAAATTAACTAAAATATTCAAAATAATTAATTTATTTAATTAAGAATAATGTCCGATCTATATTTATTCAATTAAGATCTATAAAAAAGAACTCATAAAATGATAGTTTAATATAACTTGTGGCAATCGAAGTTCGAAATACAAAAATGTATACAACAAATATCTAGAGGTATATTTAGGTTATTATACAATGATGTTTAATATTTTACTGGATTTGATTTGTTACATTTGGATTGCATTTCAGTTTTAATTGTATTATAGATGATTTATCAATCAAATCTCATTTTCAGAATAATACTAAAAATAATAATAGTAATAATAATAATAATAATAATAATAATAATAATAAGCATATAACTGTATATATTATGTACACGTAGAAAAAAGTTACATTATAAAATACCATACTTACAGCTTTATAAGGATATCATGATTAATATTATGGAAATTACTATAATTTATAGAAATTTGTCTTATAAAATATTGTATTGTATAGAAGATGTATAATAATTTTAGAAATATTTGGTTCCAAATCCCTGAAATATCATAATGTACACTGAAAGAAATGACGTATGAAATATTACAACGTATACGATGAATCCTATGACGGCAGTGTTATGATAATTGCAAAACAGTTTCAATAAGCACAATTTAAGTTTTAAAAAGTACAACGTGAGTTGCATTTATTGAAACATTTTCAACACATATATTACAACGTTTTATGCAGTTATCACTGTAAAAATAAAACATTTTAAATTAGTGTTTATAATACCAATTTGGGGCCATATGATACAAATCGTCAAAATTTACTGTTTTTAACAGCAAAACATCGAGTTATTTACATAGAAAATTGCTGAATTATAATAATATATTACTGTTAAAAATAGTAAAATTTGACGATTGCTATCATATGGCCCCAAATTAGTAATATAAACAGTAATTTTTCATGTTTTATTTTTCTCAGTGTACGTTGTAATATTTAATACATTATTTCTCTCAGTGTATAGTCATTTTTAATATAACATTTTTCTCCGTGTATAATAAGTTCAAATAATATCCTTAGGATTGTTTAATCTAATTATTTTTCTTGAAGCCTATTCATATACGAATTTATTTTTATTGTATATATTTAGTGTTTATTAATCATTAAATACAATATTATATCTTCATTATTATCATTAAGAATCACTAATTATTGAGCATCTATGCATTAAAATGTTTAAGTAAAATAAATGAAAATGACAAATCTAATAATAATAATAATAATAAAAGAAAATTTATATTCCAAAAATTGATATTTACTATCAAACATGGAATTCGATGTGTGTTAATACTGTTATTCCTGTAACTGCTGCATGTGTCATAACCATATCTCACTCGGTATATTTCACTTTAGAAAAGTAAGTTATTATTTATTATTCAACATTCTTTAAGAAAATATTTAGGAAAGATAATGAAATAATTAATACAATTCCACATTTTTATAAATTCTTTTATTTTTTCACATAAGTAATTTTGTTAATAAAATACAGAGAAGTTAATATTGATTTTAAATCATTATATACTTGATTGCCTGTGATTTTAATATAAAAAACGATTATAGGTTCATGTAGAACAAAATAATAAATTAAATTAAGTAAAGTATTTTTTTTTGTTTATTAAATAAATATTAAAATACTTCTTATTCTAGAAGTAACACTATATATATTTATAAAATTGTGGAGCACTATTAAACTGATTATTTAAATAACCATTTAATAATACAATTTTCCAGTGCATATTTGGATAATAAATTAGTCTTTGTAACAAAAAAAAAACAAAAAACAAAAAAATTAATAAAATACCTTGTTGATTATTTTATGAATGGATAACAAATATCCGAGCATTATATGTATCGTAATATTTTTGTTTACTTTTAATGTTTGCATGATAGTCTATACCAATCAATAAAATTTCTATAAAGTATGCAATGCTGATATAACATCATCATTTTTAATGCGTTAATTTTAACACTTATATATACGAGTAACATACTAATATATAAATATAACAAAATAAGAGATTCAAGAGATAATTTGTTATAATGTGATTTTTAAAATTATTATTGTTATTAAACTTGATAATTTATTTTTTTATTTCTTCTAATTTATATCTGTTAATATTAAGAGTAACTAAATTTAATCATATTATCAAATTAATACGATTTACTTCATTTTATAAGCATTCGATTATATTCAATAGCCCGGTATGCAAAATCAAAATTTATTTTAATGTGTAAATTATTATTAGCATTTTTTGTCTTGCATAAGAACGACTATTTCTCAGCTAACATTATTAATTCATTGTTTTTGATTGATTATTTATTATTAATTTATAATATTATTTGAACATAATTTTACCATTGACTTAATAATGCAAAATCTTTGCTAATTCACGTCCTGATCTTCTATTAATGATGACGTTAAATTAGCGGTACTAGTATTAGTCTATTTTGTTATTCATTTATATATGCTAGTAAATTGAAACCATTAGGGATCTTTGGAAATAATAATAAATTAATAAAGAACGTACATGGTTATATCTTATATAATTCTTTTATATACATCTTTGGTTTATCAACTGCAATTTTGCAATATTGCATTAATGACGATTAAAATAGTTTATAAGATGTTCATTTTCTGTTAGCAAAATTAAAAGAATATAGTAAAATTAAAAAACAATTTCCTAAATTATATAAAAAGTTAATATTGTAGAAACTTACTAGATTATTTATTATAGAATATTATTTTTAATTTATGATTTCTACTTTTTGAAAATTTGCTTAAAAAGTTTTATCATAAAATATTTGTATTTTTATATGCTCAGAGAAAAGTGGACTATTATGTGAACCCACATTTTAAGTTTAAATATTTGAGTAGGACTAATAATTTGTTGTTATTAATCAAAGCATTAATTTTAATTGGTTGTTATTTTATTAAATACTGAATTAAAAGGAAGATATTTTCAATAAGTTGATTACTTAAGTATCAAGTATTTAAGATACTTGTATAAACAGGCAGTTCGGCAATCCAGTTACTGCTACATGTGAAATAATAATGTCACGTTTAATTGTAATTATATAGTATTGAAGTGTGGACAAAGTATTTATACAAGTATTTACATGCTTTGCCATCTGGACTGTAGATTTGAACAAAAGCCACAAAGAGCAACAGATTACAAAATACAATCATTATTAATCCGAAACAATTTTGACTCAATCTGTAGTGCCAGTGACGCACATACATCTAAATAATAAATTAATTAACTAAATAATTGATTAAAAAAAGGATATGTTGATATTATTAATATTGAAAAAGTTGATAATATACAGACAAAAAATTGCATAGGTATCGGGAATCAGATTCGAGTTATAAGTATTTATATGGATGTCTTACAATTTTGATTTAATTAGACTACCCGACATTTATATCTATTATTATTAATTATCGTTATTATGTTTTGGATACACGATTTATTACATTTCTTTGGATGATGATTTTATTCTTTCTCAATTTTAAATTTGTTTTACAAAAATGTTTTTCGATTAAGAAAAATGTTTATTCAAAACAAGTAATAAATATTATTTTAAATCTAAAACATATAAGTGAAAGTAAAAGTCATTTAATTTGTTATCTACTGCGTAATTTAATCAATGATCACGTGTTTTAATTATATTTGCGTGAAAGTGAGAAGTATTTTTGTATTCTGTTAATTTTAGTTATCATTATTTTAATAAATATTAAAATTTCCTTTTTGCTCCGCATTTCTGAAATTAGCATACAAATGAATTGCCGAAATTTGCATATCATTACATTAATTTAACACATTAATCTATTTAAATACAATATTGTTGTTAAATAAATAACTAATATTTAAAAGTGAAAAACGTATACCAAACTGTTGTCGTAACTTGTACAAGAATATATATATATATATATATATAGGTACATGTATAATTAGAAGCCAGCGTCTACAATTATCCTCAGAAATCCTTAAATTGTTCTAATAATACCTTGTTCTCCAACGTATTTTGAAGAAACGAGAAAAAATACTTTGATCGTATATATAAGAGAGACTTGGCTAAAGATGCTTAGACTAGTTTATTCGTACATGGTCTTACCTAGAGAACGTTGCACTGCGTTATACCCTAGAGACAAAATATAGTTTATCTCGAAGTCCGGATGATGCATTTATAGCAAGCCGAACGATTTTAGACCTATTAGTTTAACTTTGTTTGAACTCGAACTAACAATGAAGTTAGGATATTGATTGTAAAAGGATTAAATTTAAAATAGAAGTTTACTTCATCATTACGCAGGGTTTTGATATCTGATATACTTGTGAATCCGTGTGCTTTCTGCTTTGTATAAAACTTAATATATACTCTGCCGAATAACTGTTTTGAAAAGGTTGTTGCGGTTGAAGAAAGTTCAGGTTTGTATTATTTTTGGATACTGGTGTTCAATGACTATCTGCATGTATGCTACGAGTATTGGATGATGCCAGGATCATATCAGATGGATAGGAAACATGACAATATTAGCCGGCAGGTAATGCGATTTGATGTCGGAAACGAGGACTGTCAGTCAATTGAGACGAAATGTGCAGCATATCAATTATTCTGCAGGAATACCTGTATAAAGTAATTTTGTAATATCGCGTCTAATTTAAAATTTATAAACGAAAATTAATTGGAGCGATGTGAAAAAAACTTACATTTAGAATTGATAATTAATCGCTACTCGTTCTAAATAAACAGGAACAGTTGTTTGGAAAAAATGTATGTTTAAGTTATTATGTTAGCGACACGTATATTGCGCATTCCACTTCATTTTTGAAATATACGTAAAAATGCAGAATAATTCTGTTTCCACTTTAATATTAATATTAACGCACCAACAGTTTGTATATCGTGTACAATGATTTTCAAAAAATCGTAATTTATATGTTTTTGATTAATTTGAATAAATTAACATTTAACAGTTCTGTCTACGGTTCCACGTCATACATTTTACATTTGAACTAAAATGAATTATAAGAAACAATTATATTAATTCGAGCAACGCCGTTCTCAACAGAATTATAACTAGCAAGGGATTATAATTCTTTTTGCGAGTCTAAATTGACCAAATGTGCAATACAAAAGTATTCTCAATCTTTTCTTAATGTCTTATACTATATTCAAATCTATCCGTTTACCGCGCATAGTATGTAAATATTCATGTGCATACAACACTTCATTACGTCATTTAATGTGTTCAAAGTTTAAATTTCAATTGTTTCACGTGCAAAGTTTAATGCCCGAAATTAGTTAACGCGTAATTAGAAGTGCATATTTCCTTAATCCATTGAAAAAGAGATAGGCAAGTGCATGTCTTTTTCGTACTATATTATAATTTTAATAAACCTATATTCTATGTTTGGAATAAAAATTATGCCAAAACAGAACGATATTTGTCATCAAATAGAAATAATTCCCAAACCTTGTGAACATAGCTTCCATTTCCCAATACGTTTTACTTTCCTATGGCAGTAATTATTTGCTTTGTTGACTAATATCGCTCCAGATTATTACGCTAGTATATTAAGTTTTAGCAGATAATCTGTTCAATGTTTTTTTTATATTCCTTTAATTTACCGTTCAAATGTGAGGTTAAATTTTGTCAAAAGAAAAATCACGTAATGAATATAACATCATGGCAATATAGCATTCAATTATTTTAAAAGAATATAAACAATGTTAGTGTTATTTTGTAACTTTTTGTTTTTAGGGAAGAGATTTTTTAGGAAGCAATATAGAAGAAAATAAGTATTAAAAATTACTCATAAAATATCAATTGTCTGACAGAAGTGTTGTATTTTGAAATAATGCATAAAACTTCAGCAATTTTTAGTAACACGTTAGTAATGTTTACTAAAATATTAGTAATTTTTAATACAATGTTTCTTTCCGTGTATGAATCAAGTCTCCTAAATCCAGACATTTTTATAGAAAATACACAATCCGCGTCTAATAATTATAGAAACTTTTAAAATCATTTTAATAGTTATTTTATAATAAGACATTTGTATAGTATTTGGATATAGATTTTAAAACATTTATGTATAAATTTGTTTGAAATTTATGTTTGCATAAAAAACAACACTTTTAATGCTAAATTAAAACATTCGACTTCATGAAAAACAGATTTTTCATTTAATTTTATGAACTTTATTGGCATAACTGGTTGTATATATAGTACAAAATATAGACAGTTCAAGTAGAATTAAATTCTTATGATAACATTCATTATTTATATATTACGAAACAGCTTTTCGTTTACTATGATTGTACGCTTTGTACAAACAAATGGACTATGTAAGGGCCGAGCTTTGTTATTTAAATAATAATACCACTGTATGATGTAGCTTAGAAACTTTTCTGGGCATTAATTATGATGACAATAATTGTCATTTTTAATATTTGAAAATTTGTCTTGAAAAGGAAGGTAGTTTATGCTACTTAGCTTTAGAAGTATTGAATTTCCGGTAGTTTCTTCATCGTAATCTGGTAACGTCGCAAAGTATCTGCAGTTCCGCCTCGAGGGATACCGTCATCTCCGGGCGATGTTGTGATTAACGAGGAGATAGAATACAATACCTATAAGACAAGATAAACTCAAAACAATTTTCTAATTTTTTATTTTATGCTGATACGGTTTCTTTTAGCAATGTCACGTTTAACATGTTATTAATAATTTATTGTTGAAAAGAACACATTTGTTTGTGTCAAGAAATGTTGGCGCACGAGTCCAATTACAAGCAAAGTGTTCAAAATTATGCTCTGAAATTTATTGTCAACGCTTTACAGTGACGTTGTTGTTCGTCTAGGAAGAATTGTCTGCAAGGTCGACGTTGTATGTTTAATATAGTAAAAGATTTTAACTAGATAGAGGTTGTCTTGTTTATGCATTTTTATTATAATTGTATTTTATCTAAGGCATTTACTTTTTTTATTCCGGATAAAAATAATCAAAATAACCGCAAAGTATAATTTAAATCGAATTTTAAAAATAAGGCAAAATACGGAGTACTCGAGAAAATTGTATATGAAATTTATTATAATTTCTTATTAAATGTAAGAAGATTATTCGTACAATTTCTTATTATCAAATTAAATGTATAGTTTTATATACATATATATATTTGCGATTTTAAGTAAGCGAATGTATTTAATTTGTTTAAAAATACGCACGTCTCTTTTTCTCTAAAATATACAAAATTTAAGGATTGTAATCATTTGATTTTAAAATACTTTTAAACTCTAAAAATGGTTGAACGAAAAGAAGAAGCCTGTCGGACCATTCCTGCAGCATCAATTTTTGAAACTCCTATAAAGTTATATTCTTATAAAGTTTGAAAATTTTTCATCATCTTGTTCATATAGCTGAAAATCACGCCGAACCCTATATCTTTAAGGTAAACTCAATAATGTATACATGACCTTTGTCTGATCTGTACATTAAGTAAATCTGCAATATCAAAGAATTATGTAAATATGCAAAACTGCTGTAATGTATGACATTAAATGTATTTTCCTATGAAACGGGCAAACATTTTATAATTTTTTGTTTTTGCCATACCATTATATTATATACTTATAGCACTATATATAATAATCTATGTTATATAATACAATGCCATTAGTTATACATTTTATGAACACCGATATTGGAATTGAATTTAATTCTTAAACAATAATTATATATAAGGTTACACTCTATCGATTTATTAGTAACAAATAATTTTTATTGTACGACATTATGCCGTTTGACTGAGTAAAATCATTTTTTGTCCACACTTTATTGTTTATTTGTAGAGGCATTACTTTTTCCGTCTTATTAGCGATTATTGAATTGTATTCATTATATTAAATTTGCTATAAAGAAGTTTGTTGAGAAACTATTAAAGTTGCGTTTGTGGGCCTCGGTCTCGTCAATTTGAAACAAAAACTTTTCCCGATAAATTTTTCACCGAGCAACTACTGTCAATGACAATGTAAATGAGAAATATGCGAACGACAGATAAGAAGACTTTCGCGTCGTCCGTCTTGATGTATTTGTTCGATAAAAACTTGTTCGATATGTTGCAAAAATAAAATTTGATTTGTTCTTTCATAAAAGAATTACTACCAACGGTAATTTTTCATTTAGAATGACCTTTTCTATTTCATTCTTGCCCTTTAACTGATTTGATTATGAAACTCTTGTTGAAGAGCGCACTTTGTATCCCCCTTGCTACTTAGTTTACAAGTATATAGACTATTTCTAACTACTTGCGAATTCTGCTTGAAACTTCGATGTCGTTGAGTTCAGTTCAATTCGTTAACGTGGATACTGATCAAGCTCGTCTTCGTCTCTTCTGTTTCGATAATGACTAGTACTTAAAATATCTGGAAGTATTCAGCGCCACGTATAATTATTCGTAAGTCCATGCGAAGAACTTGTTTAGGATTAAAAATCGGATAGATGAGTGTTACGTATGATAAATAAATACTGCCGAGTAACCTTAGTTACGTCATTCGAGTTTGTGCGAAAGTATTAACGTGCATTAATATTATGTGACCTGAAAATAAGCAATTAAATTCTGTGAAGCATTATATGCACTTTCAAACGTAGTCAATAGTTTTGTATAATTATAATTTAATTATTATTATTAACGCGTAGCAAAAATATTTAATGAATACCGTATTATTGTAAATATTTTAACGTTGATTCGTCGGAAATATGTTACATACTTTTATACACTCATTACGATAATTTGTGTGGATTCGGCATCGATACAAAAGATTTAATGTCGATGTTATCATATTTACGGCACAGGACACGTCCAGGATTATTAAACCATTCAATTCATGAATGAATTTATCTCAGCTTTTCTTATTCATGCGTTTTTTAACTCGTAAAATTATTCTTAAATGGTGTTTTTTTTAAATATTTAATTGGCCTTAATTGAACTTAATAAATACGATACATTTTACAAACTGCATGCTGAAATTTGCTATTCTAGTTAAAACAATTTTCGTTACAAATTCACGTGACACAAATTTGTTATTTAAATTTTATCAACGTGACCCATTTACTCGAAAAAGATAGTCAAATGAAGGAACACTTTTACACAAACTTTGCGTGCGAGTGATGAAAGTAATATTAATTAAACTTTATACCAAGTTTTCAACTGTTTCTCGATGAAAAATTAACTATCGAAGAGAATCATTTTCGTCATTGCTGTCATCTTTTTGAACGCGCCGTTTCATTAAACACGCTTGGCAAATTCACGCGACGGTATTTTACGAATTAAAAATTAATAATTTGTAATAATTCTCATAAAAGGACGTATCATTTTGGTTTTTGTGAAAAAAAAAGAACTTACAACAAATTCAGCAGTGAACATTTTTAGGCCAACAATGTAGAATACCCTCTTAACGGCAGTTGTATGTCCAATCGATCCTGTTCTACTGTCAAAGTTCACGCGCAAGGATTGTAACCACCGTAAAACTTTTCTGAACAAAAATCTGATAACACGTTTTTACAATTCAAAGTAACTATAATGCGAAAAGCTGAAAATGTCTATAATTAGATTATCCTAGTAATATTATTTATAAACAATTTTATCACAATTAACAAATTGCCATGCCATTGCAGGATAAATATAACAAGGTCGTTAAATTAAATAATATTAATGAAGCATTCAGTTTATAGATATTTCAGTTAGTTAAAAAAATGGATATTCAACTTGTATTAATCGAAAAATGACTTATTTTGTTAAAATCAATATTAATTCGGCATTTGAAAAGACGCGTCGTATAAAATTTACGATGACAAATAAAATAGATAGGTCTAATATGTCGAAAATTTCAATATTTTATGAAGTAAATTCCTCTATATGAAATTTAATTGGTTCAATTAAACCAAATTGGTCAGCAAGTGCAGCAGAAGCACTGAGTTAGAAACATATTTCTCTCCCGCATCAATAACGAATAAGAAATGAAATGCAGTACTACGTCTTTAAATCCTGCTACTTGATGCGAACAAAACTGTAATTTAAGCTTTTTAATTGTGCACGCATTTCATTGGCGTATACTAAGAATAGGATTCACACATTCGAGGATACCGCAAATAATTATATCCAAGTTGAGCAGAAAAGTGTAGATTTAAATTATGAATTTCATCTGTTAACGACTACTGAATTTTTAAATTACACGAATGATTTTTGAAGTATATAATAAGTGACGATCCTTAATTGTTTTTTATTTGGTTCCGTCGTATGAATTAGCTGTATTAAGATAATACATTTGACCTTTTAAACATCATTTAATATAGATATCTTTGTTATACGTATAGAAACACATATTTTTTATTAGTAATAAAAAGGTTTTAATGGCAGTAAATTTATATATCTTGATTTATATAATTTAGATTATTTAGCAAATTTTTTAAAGTGCACTTGAATATTTTTTCTTGACACAAATGCATTTTGTTAATAAAAACGAAATTGCCATTTTATATATACTCTAAATATGAAAGTATATTCGTGAATTGAAATATGCGTCAGTATATATTTCTTGTCTGTTTCGTTGACACTTTTTATATTGATGTTATCATTCAAAATGTACAATAAATGTTTTTCTTATTCTTTATATAAAATTATATTTTTAACAAATGTTAGCAAACAGTGTAATTCCGTTTTAGACAGATTTTCAGCAAAACAATCAAACTATATCAATGATTGTACCATCATTCTATTTAATCCTGAATATATAAGAGTAGTTTCAAATTAATTTACTTTGTTTCTTTTCAATTAGCGTTTATTTAATACAAATGTATCACACTATATATAGTATATAGAATGGTGAAATCTTATTATTATAAGCAAAAAAATACAGTTCTGTGAATTTACTTTTTAATATTATATGCAAATAGTTATACACATTAAATGTTTTTTATTACAATTGAAAATGATTCGAATTTTCAAAGTGTTATATTTCTGTAGTTTTAACTTCAGATTCAACTTTCTGCCATAATTTTGCTTTAATGGTACGGATAGTTTATGTTAGGAAATTATATAACATGTTCAAAATGTGAGAAAATATTGATTAATAATTTAGTTAATTGTTTATATAGTATAGTTTTGTTTTTAATAGAATACTTATAAATATAATTACAAACATTATGATAATCATACGCATTAATACACTGAGTTACATTTACTCTTACTTTAACAATAAAGGTTGGCGCGAAAATTACAGAAAAATGATTTTAAGTATAATTGTATTTATTATGAGAAGAAAGTGTACTCGAAATAGAATGAATGTGTATATACCTATCATCATATGTTAATAAACATACATAGATGGTTATTTTTAAATTAGACTTTCTGTAATTTTATTATATTAAACTCGGGAATTAATGTCTAAAATTTGCAGTCTGTAATATTAATTTTCAATTTTAGTAAATTAGTATATAAAACACCAAAAATAAAAGTTGATTTTGGTTTTAGAAAGTGTATGACAATAATTACAATATAGATACGTAATCAATCATTTTATTGTCGTTTGAATTTTAAGATATAAAATACGTTATTCGCATTTTAAGATATTTATTTAGCATAAAATGTTATAATGTTTAAAACCAGAATACGATGGTTTGTTAAAGCAGTATCCATACATTTGGTCATATGGTAGACTCGTCGAGTCATTCTCGTTTCCTTCTAATAGTCAACCACACTAAAGCTATAAACCAATTAAGACGAGTTATAAGCAGTCGGGGACTAACTTTTATGCCGCATGTAATCCTTTCCGCTTCTTTGTCTCCGTTCATTTGACCCATTCAACAAGATAAAAGATGAAGCTTTTCAAACAATAGCAGACATGGCATCGTATTAATTAATTGTTCTTCGGCGAACATACATATTAAAAATTGTACGTACATTTGCACTTATTATTATGAGAAAAAGGAATTTTGTGGTTCAAATAGAAGTTACACGTAATAGTTTATTGGGACTACATGTAAATAAAATGTCAAATGGACTTTGACGGGGTTTTGTCGAGGATGTATTTTACATATGTTATATTACAATAATAATTGAATTGTTACATCCCTATAACTTTTTTAATTCTAATTAATAATTAAAGAATAACTAATAATATAATCGTTTTATACAATGCTGTTTAATTTTGACATTTATATACATTTCTTTATGACAGCTAAAATATATTGGAAATAAATTATAGCAAATGATTTTTATAATACAGTATGGATCTTCCTTTTATTTGGTTACTTTATTCTGACTTTAATTTGAAAATATCATGTAAAGAATAAATTAAATTATATGAATCGTTTATTCAGTTTTCTTGTATCATTTGAATTTCATTTAAAATGACTACATTCAATAATCTTATTATTTAATTTAATGTTTTATATATATATATATGTATCATTTTCTTATGATATGAAATACATATGAGTTTGGTATTTTAAGTATGTAAAATATCTGCAATTTAAATTTAGATATGTAATAATGAAAACGAAATAACTTTAATGTAAGAAAAAAAGTGCTCATCTTTAATGAAAGAATAACACTTAAAATGACAACTAACTTTTCTTTCCACAATTACCCCCGAACTCATCAGACATGTGGGTAATTGCTGCTTCGTATATGTCGGTCTAAACATAATTTCCTTTTCAAACGATAAATTTATAATTTGTGAAAATTTATTTTGAATGATATCATTATTTAAAATAATATGTTTTACCGTCCATTCACACTTACACCCGTGTTTGCGTGTTATTTGTATTTTGAATATATATAATAAATATTAATATAATATAATATCTAAATTATATATTTATATAAATTTATTTGTATTTTTAATTTTTTTAATATAATAATAGATGCTTTATGCTCAATATAAAGCATGCACAAAAATTATTTTATATATTAACTTATGAATTCTATTTAAAACATATATGTATTAAATTTCTATAATTATTTGTCACAATATTATATTATTATATAATATTGAAATGTACATGTCTGTATCTAAATAAAAAATTATGATAAAACGTATGTTGTGGTAAATATATTTTTGATAGTTTTAAAACTGAGCATATATGACGTAATAATTACATATAAATATATATAAATATAGAAAATGTATAAAGTATTGCTAAATGAAAATGGAACTTTATATTTTAAAAGGTACATGCAGATAGGCTTGTAAATAATTGCTTTCTTAATTTAATTATTTCTGTATAATCAATAATTGTTTTCAGAGAAAAACATACATGAAATATATAGTTTTGATGTATATACGATGTAATATACACATTAACTATATATATATATATAGAAATTGTTAAAATAAGTTTTGGATGAAAGGATTTTTATTATAAACTGTTATAGTTTATATTATCTGTAATTAAAATTCATGATACGGAATTATAGCAGAAATATACGTTATTAAACATTAAAATATTAAAGGATACTTTATAGAAAAATAATGTTCAAATTGTTTTACATGGAAGTTATACAACGCGTATTAAAATTATATTAAGAAGTTGTAAAAATGCTATATGTAACAGTAGTCATTTACTGTAATTATGTTATATAACTTTTATAGCAATATATATATACTTTGAAATTATACTTCTTGAATATGTATTCTAATGATTCATTAAAATTATTATAATACCATAAATACATTAGACCAGATATATGATATTTTATGTGAACATTATGGGGTGTACCGTGAAAAGCAATAAGTGAATTGAACAATGACTTCAAAGTGATCAATGAAGGCCGAGTTATGTTATGGTCTGTTTACTACGATATGGAAATTTATTTATTTAATGGCGGAGTAAAATTATTCTAACGAGCTTGAATGTGTATAATTATAATACACTGTAATACGATCTTTATAAGATTGTAATCATTTTTTATATAACCTTCATCATACTTGGAATATTTGGTATTAAAAAAATATTAATCACTTAACCTTTAGATATATAGAATATTTTTTATTGCTACATAAAACTGGTATCCTTCAAACTGTATGGTTGGGCGATGTTGTAAATTTCGTGACGCGCGAGATGTATAAAATTGAAATATTGATAAATAATCATTGAAGTATTAATGTCATCATAATGTATCGTTGGTATCGAGTGATGAATTTTAAATCAATGAAGAATTTATTGCGTATTAGTTAGTATTTCGAGATGCTGCGATAAACTATCTGTAAAGCCTATAAAGATATTGTGTACATGCACATCCAAAATATATCAAAGACAAAATAAAATGATTAATTACGTTTTAATAATTACATAACAAATTTTGAGTTATTATAATCGGGATAAAAAGTTACGTATCATTTGTTAATAACAAATTACAAAATTCTCTAAATAGACTAATTTGTATTTAGAAGGAATTTTTATTGACTTTATTGATGAAGTTAAATGTTTTTCAAGTATAATATTAAATTAAATTATATTTTTTGAAAAATGGTGTATTATGTTAAGAAATGATATGAAGTTACAATAATAATAATCTGATAGTAATTATAATGTTATAATAAAAGATACATCCACTGTTGACAACGAACCTTTATTTACTTATTATCTATAAAATGAATCATTTAATTTGTTATGTATATATATATATATATATATATATATATATAATCGGATATCTAGTTTGAGATTCATCATAAAATTATGTGTCATGTTACAATTATTATTTCTTACATTGTATAAAATATTAATTTTTCAAATTTATTTCCAACGGTAACACAAATCTACTTGATTCTATTAAAACTTTAAATTAGTTTGATATTTAATAACGATTCGTATATTATTACACAATATATACTGTATAATTTAGTTCGTAGCATTAATAATTTTGTTCTCGCAGCGTGCATTAAATCATATTCATTAGCAATATAAAATATTGTTATTTTATTTTGTTTAATTACAAAAGTATGATTTGTAAACGACTATAATAGTCATCGTAAATCATTTTCATCCCGTCGTTAATAATTATTTTTCAAAACTCAATATTTATAATAGAAGTGACAAAAAATGAGTGTTCCGACTCCAATGTACTAGAGTCAGTCAATCAAAACATTAATACACAAAATAATCGATTACATTATCGAACACACACATGTATATACGCGTTACGTTTATAAGCATTTCGCTTTGGTGTTTTGACTGTCTAAAGTACTAATTAACGACTTTGGAAATAAACAACTTTGCAATAAGTATAACAAATTGGGTACATTCAACTTCTGTTGGCTATATTAAAAAATCGTGATATACTTGGAACATAATGAAACTATTGAGCGCACTCAACACCGTTAACCCTTTGTCACACCCGTTCTTTTTTGCATCCTTGTTGCGTTGCAAAAATCCAACTCAATTGCCGTTCTAAAGTGAATGTTTCGCGAGTTTAAATTAAACGAGTGCAATTATGACAAATAATTGATGTCACTAATCATAATAAATAGTTTACTCAAATTGTATCTACACCCGTCGCGTACTGAATTACCCGTTATTGTTTCGTTTGCAATCGGTACAATAATTGTGCATTCGGGCACATTTTTGTTTGCGGTTTGTAAATTTTGTTTAGCAGTTTCTTTAAATAAAATATTTCTATTGCATATGAAAAATACAGTTTTTCGCGCGAAATCTTGCAAACCACATCGTCTTACAATTTTTTACAAAGTTATAGAACTTTGAGGTTGAGCTCGTGGTCTAAGTATTCAAAATTGTGCTGATACTAGCATTATCCGATTTGTACTTTGGCAAGATTGCGTGGTCGGAATTTACAGATTGTCTGTGTGTATTTGTTGTGTGCGTGAATGAAAGGAAATGATTGATCGAAAAATGACTGGGTTGTAAATTGTATCATTTAAAGATTTCAATATTACTATTGATTTTAAGCTTTAAAAATCGAGGATGCGATTAAATATTATTAATAGACATTAAACGACACAAACGTGTGATAAAATACAATGTATGATCATGTTTCAAAATATTTAATTAGATTTAAATAATTCCAAATTAAAATGCATATATAATAATAATGCCTCTCATATATGTATATAATTAAGAATATAAATATTTTTCACTGTTCGAATAAAATTGAAAATATAATAATATAAATGTTTGGTTGTATATTAATATGCTAGATGAATATGTATAATATTTTAATTTATGTATTCATTTATTTGAAATGTACAGTATTAAATTGAAAACATTAAAATGACATAAATTGTTAATCGAAGAATAAGAGAAAAATATATTTTAATGTAAACACATTTCACTCAACGGTTTAGGAAGAAAGAGTCTCAACTTTTATAGTTCAAAAACTTCTAATTGATCGAAGATTCGAAGAATCAAACAGAGTAAAAAGTTACCCGAGGCGAATAAATTTATTTACTACGGATAAGTTTTTAATCATTCCGTATTCAATATTACTCAAAAAATGGGTTTTAAATGCAAATAAAATCTTTATGTGTATGTTCTATTATATAAGATATGAATTTTTAATTTCACGGTGATATCGGTTAATAAAATTGTTATTATCGAATTGTTTTTACTTGAAATGGTACGTTAAATGAATAGAAAGTTATAAACAAAAATTAATCACATATTTATATTAATAGATGTTTTTACTTAATTTTAAACTAAAGAGATATTGAAAATTGATGTATATATACGTCATGTATTTTTATGTTTTTCTTAATCTATATATTCCTGAATTTTCTTAATGTCACAGAAATGTTATTTTTTAATCTCACGTTCGAGCTATTTGACCTGCTTTGTTAATAAATTCTTCACAAAAGAAATTATTACGAGATAGAATATAAATAATTATTTAATAAGAAAAAAATATATGTTCTAAAATTTATCTGAATTGCATTATAATTGTTTAACAATAAACAAAATTTAATTTCACTTCTTATAGAACGGTAAAATTGTCATTTATGATTCTTAAATATTTTTTTATACATATACAAGTATGGGTTCAGAGTCAAGATTTTAATCTTTTAGAAACGTTATACTATATATACATATATTTAC
>JABFQC010000448.1:0-27486 GCA_022817085.1 Psilanteris sp. ZL-2020
GCACACGCACCATGCGACTAAACGTGCATTACGCTAGCACGTGACTTGGCTGATTCGGACGTAACGCGCGGAAGTTATACACTAAGTTCAATGTGTATAGTATCTTTTTCGGTATTCGCAAAAAATCGGTTGTCCCGATTTACAGAGACGAGACTTAGAAAAACCGATTTGTTTAATTGAAGAAACGTTTTAAATAAATACGAATATACGTGGTATGTGAAGATTTCCGATTAATAAGCTGTAATTCACATTTTTAACGACGATCTATTTCATAACAATATTGTAAATCCTTTATATTACGAAACGTATATGAGATATCACATTAGCGCGGTAATTAATAATATAATTGTCTATCAATTTCTCCACCAATTTGATTATTATTAAAATGTAGAACCTAATTCCTCAATGTCATTGATCAAATATTTTTGATTATATCTGTCAGACGTCGTACAACTCCATTAAATATTTACGTGACACACGGAGATATGGAGTCAACTTTTTTGCCATCGCACCGCCTTAAATGTCTTTTTGTTGACGATTTATGATGTAAATATCCTCATCCAATATTAAAGTATTCGTTTGACTAACATCATGATGAATTATATTAACGCCTGAGCGTTGAGTGCAAAAAACTATACCTCCTATACGCGTTTCATTCATCACCAAAATTAATTATTAACCGGACGTAAGTTTTTCTTGTTCCCGACAAATCATTCATCCCTTAATTCTAACAGCAGTAATTACATTGAACGGTGGAAATGAGAGGTTATGTAGCGCACAACTGCAAGCATCACAATGATCTTTCGTGCGTTTAAATTGCTTCTCTGAAACACACTTTTTAATCTGCGAAGATTCAATCATCTTTTAATGAATGAGTATCTTAATAGTGAACAAAGATAAGAAACGTTTTTAAAAGAGGACAGTGATGATTTTAATTAAGAAATGATTGTGACTATATAAGGTTGAAAAAACATAGGAAAAGTAATTAACTGGTCGTTGGACGTTTGAAATTAAAATAAACAGATTCGGCAATTTGTATAGCAAACTAGTATAAACATACACACACACATATACACATATATATATAGCGTTGAAAAAGCTATTTAATTTGTCTATAAGAGAAATACGTTGTGCCTAGGATGGAAAGCCAAATTGTGTATAATAAAAATAAAAAAAGAAAAAACGGATCACTTCGGGTATTCTCTGTTAGCGTTTCCGCATTCCGTTCGAAATATTAATCAAAATGAAGTGCTATTGGACAAAGTCGAACTGTCACGTCTGTTTAACAAATCAACTTCTTACGCTCATCTTTTGGCACAGTGAATAAAATATTTGCGCAGCCGACATCCGTTGAAAACATTGCGACAGGCGTGCCATAAAAAGTACTTTGATCGGGAAAAAAGTTGCACATGTGACCCGTCACACAATTCATTCCCTCGAGATTTGCGGATCTTCGATACAGCTTCTAAATCAAGCGGAACGCAAATCAGTCTGCTGTTTGACATCGAAGTTCGTTTGGAAAGAATACAAGAGAGAAGGGCATCAAATTTATTTGCCAAAAGAAACAAAACCGACTGGCGGACTTGACAAACTCGACCGGTGTCGTATCTCTTGAATTTAATATTCGTCGGAATAGTTATTGCTGTTGCTCGCGCTCGGCAAACGAGTCGAAATTATGCGAATGAAAAAATGACCATTTCATCAATCAAAATGGAGTTTATTCAATAACGCTTATGCTCCTTGTCATTTAATTGTGCGTTCGAACCCCGATCTTCTGAAAGTATCTAAAAATCGTTTCTGACAGAAGCGCATGCACAAATCAATCCCGATATTCTGCGAAACCAAGAGATGGTTGTTTGAAACGTCGGTTAAATTTTGTGATCAAATTTTAACAAAATTGATTGCCAACCTTGACAAAAGTTGACCTCCGTCTTGTCTTCTAAACACGTTTCATTTTTGGGCCCAAATTCCTGTTTTCCGAAGCAAAATTGTTTGGATAGGAAATTTGCACACAAAAACTTCGCGGAGCAACGAAATTTGAGTACAAGAAGAAAGAAAAAAATTTGCGCGAAAACACAGACGCGTGAATCACGTACACGCGAGTTTTGCAGCAAGCTCAATTTTTTGTGCAATTTTGGCATCCATTTAAACGGCAACGTGTCGCGGCTGCAACTTTGGCCGAACAATCGACGAAAACAACGTATTCCCGGCGCGGCGCCCCACGACTAACTGACGATTCAGGCGGCAGTGTGGCGCCACCGTGACCCGCGGCGACATGCTAAACTACTCGCCACTCACAGACACCAGACCGGCGAACGGCGCGAGGTGCCTTCCGGTTCTTTCGACCCTTCCGAGGTGTCAGACGCTTATTACGTTTACCAGTTTCCTTGACCTTGAGCTCAAGAATCTTTGCATTATGTAATTGCATAAATCAAAAGCGATGTTATGCATTTTTTTATTCTAATCGAAAATAATTCATTTGAGGCTAACCGTTTACGAAGGTTGGTGCAATTTTATTTTATTGTAATGCTTGTAATAATTATACATAAAGCAATAACTTGGGGTATATTTTATGAGAATAATTTTATTTATTTTAATTATGGATTGTTCAATCGTAAAACATGAAAGGGAAAAGAAAAACTCCTTAAATTGTTTGGATATAAGTGACTTTTAGCATATATCTCGCGTTAAATTATTCGATTTAGATTTTTTAAGTATTTTAAAAATATATATGCATATATTAGCATATTATAATATTTAAACATGTAACGCATTAAGATATTTTTCATTATTAATGATAATTATTATTTGCATCATGAAATAACGCTATAAATAAACTTTGTTGCTTTCATAGAAAAAATGATTATGAAAAAAATATTTTTTACAGAAATATTGTATTTCACATTTATAATAAAAATATGTTTCAAAACGCAAAATAATTAGAAAGGAATATTTCGTCGTTTCGTACGTTTAATTTATTATTCTGTACAAATAATATATTCATTCATAATTTTAATAGTATTACTTATCATGATGTATTTATTATATTGATTTTTATAATCGATAATGTTCTATTAGTTTATCTATAGGCTATATATGTATATATTAGAAAAGAATTTTTATTTTTATTATATTTTATGCGAAAAAATTCCGATTTTCAAACTACAGAACAATTTTAATAATATATATTGTTATTAATATTTTACAAAATTACATGCGTTTGATAAAATTTATATCGAAGTTATAATAAATAAAAAAATCCGAATCAAATTATACTAGTAAATATTTTATAAATCGTATAAATAATAAACGTAATATTTTCCTTTATCAATTTATTATATAAATAATAAATATTGAATAAAAATAATATACTTTTTAGTTATATATACTTGTTTACTTTGTCAAATGTTCGAAATTGCTTCAGTTTCTAAAACGTAAAATATAACTTGTAGAAAAATGTTCTGTTTGTTCGCAGATTGTATTTGCATTGATATTTTATCTCTATCGTCAAAACTGTGAATTTTCATAAATTTATCGATATCGAAAATTGTGATAGAAATAATTATTATGCATAAAGTATATATTGGTGTTTTGTTGAAAATATAATCATACATTTTTTGATTATTTTATATAACAATCTTTTTTGAACTACAATATTATTCATATTTAAAACAATAGAATTTGCAATATACAAACGAATTGTTTAAATTTATTTTACTTTAGAGATATAAACGAAAACGTACATATACACGTATACTCAATTTTTAATTAATCTATAAATATATATAAAATATATTGAAATGCACAAAGTATAATAAAGTGAAAAATGTCAGAAATTTCTCATAAAAATACATAATTTCACCATTGATTATTGTAATAAAACAAGTATAGTTAAAATTCTAATATTATACACAGTTTAAATGTATACTTCTTTATTTATTGTTTAAAAGATATTTATATAGAATAATAACTACGCATATATATAATATTAATAGTCGTCCTCCTGCCACAAGTATAAGAAAAAGTTATTCTTTACGTGTCGCTATTCTCTCAGAGTTTTTGTAAGTGATTTTCCCTTAAGAAAAGCAAATCTCTCAACTTTTGTTATTCGAGTCTATAATTTTTGGCCCGACTTATCAGTATGATATATATCTAATTTTAGAACAACAGAAATATTATACAAAATGAAAAGTATAAAAAATTTAGTTCAAATATGTTTTAATTCTTTAATTCAATTGTATAATATTATAATATAACCTACATTTTGTATAACCTTAATTAATGATTAAAGGTTACATTGATTAGAAATTACTACCAAAAAAAAAAGAAAAATGATGACATTGAAGGTACGTTTTCATTTGCCGTCTCATAAATGTCTTCAAATTTGTTATTAATAACAAAATTAATAAAATACCATTAGATTTGCAAAATTTATAAAATCAAACGCAAATAAAAGATACGCTAAAATCACACAACTGCGCCACTGCATATGTTTTTCTTGTTTTAACCCGTCCATCATGTCACACAATATTTGTGTATAATGCAGATAATAGAATACACTTTATCATTATACAATTTTTGCTTACCACATATATACGAAGAATTTCATTTATATTGGATAAATCGCGTAAAGCGTTGACACAATAAACAACTTATTTATCAGCGGCATAACTTGTACGATTGAAATTAATTTTTCAATAAATGATTCGTGGGATAGAAAACGGCAAAGTTTTATTTTTCATCAAAGAGTCCGAAAGTTGCCTTCTCCAACCATGATACAAATAAGTTTTTAATTTGCAGAACACTTTTCGTGTGCTAAACATTTTGTTATTTACCACAAAGTCACCGAACGTTATTAAATTCCTACCTGCGTTGCGCCAATACACTGAGCAATTAAATTACACGACATTCCGCAGTATATTATATATATATATATATATATATATATATATATATAATAATCATCAATGAAACCAACGATCACGCGTTGAAAAGAAAAGCTCGCGCGTAACCCAATCGGCAAATAAAGCAAGCGTTTCGCGAGGCCGTAAGAACAATCGAAATGATGTCGCAGTATAATTCTTTTCTAAGCGCAAGTGTAAGCAAAGAGCGAAACGATGTCGCGCAATAAAGCGGAGTGCAAATAAATACATCCACGTGTACATACAATAGTCCATAACAGAGACACAGCGCTCATAAATCTTAGTTCAATCCCCACGTACTGGTTACTGGTTCCAAAACTTGGCGCTTCTTGTTATTCCTTAGGGCATCGCCGTGGGGCAGCTGGCGTGACTACGTTCGATATTTTGTTTTACCATTAATAACCACTGTCTCACCCGCTAAATTAACAGCCTCCGACGTTTCGCGAAGGGATGCAAGCAACAGCTTTTCTCAATTAATCTGCGTTACAAATACGCTTATATGTCCGTTGCCGTTTGTTCAATGAATACTTGTCGCTTGTACGTTAATAAATAGTCAATGAATTTTCACTTGTTGTTTTGCGCAAACACAGAAAGTTCAGACTTACATTCAATATGTAAATAAAGTAACGATTTAATAATGTGAGTTTGTAATCTTACGATCAACTTTTTATTCGAACAATTAACGCGTCGGTCGAGTAACATTCGGAAGATAAATTATTTATTTTAAATGAATATATATTTATTTACAGGGGTCGTAACTATGGTTAGAATTAATTGTAATTAATTAAATGTAATCAGTATGTCCCAATATTTGTCCCATTACTGGCACCAAAGAAGCCAGTACTATTATAATTGTAAACCGACGTAGGCCCAGTATTGTTACCAGTATTATACCAGTATTCTACCAGTACTGGTTTCCGAACTTTTCAATACTGGTTTCTATCGGGAACAATATTAGTATTGTTTTAGACTATATAATACAAAGTGCCATGCCTGGCTCAACTCTGGCACTTTACTGGTTGTCAATTTTGACCAAGTTTGGTTCAGCTCAGTTTCGCTGCTATTTCGGTTGTTGACTGTAGTTTGGCCAATACTGGCACAAATAGTTGCCATAATTTGGTAACCAGTGTTGTGCCATAATTGGGCCATTTTCTAAACTCTGGCATCTAGTCTTGCTATAATCAAAAAATGTAATGCTTGTTTTGTATTAAAATTACATTGAATGCAATTTGTATTGCGAGTTATTTTTACAAAAAAAATGAAGATATTGCTGTCAAATCCGTACATGGTATTAACGTTAGGTTCTATTATATTACAAAATACTATTATATAGGTGTAATAAATAATCAAGAGGTTATTGTACCACAAATATTCACTAAGATTCAGTAAAATTCTGAAGTGTAATCGATGGCAAATTTTAATGTGTCACTTGCACGCACGGTGGCATGAAAATTACCGTTTTACGAACCGTCGCGCGGCAAAACAAATTGCTTTTTTACGTGTCATTCATTGCCCTCGAACTGTAGTAATCCGATGAGACTGCTGTAAAAAAGAGTCAGTGTCAGTAAATAGTTTATGATATTCAATGATACGCGTCTTAATTAAAGGTATTGAAAGTGTCTAGCTTTGTGAAAAGGTTGTGATGGCATTGCGTACAGTTTAGTTTCAGCAATAACTAAATATTTATTTTTTTTTAATTAATAAACAAAAAATACAATAAACTAGTTATTCAATTTAGGTTGGAAATTTTCCGCTTCCCCATTGAGACTGAAAGTTGGAACTTCATTTATTCTACTTTTCAAACAAGAATTAAAAGTTGTCTTTTTCTTGTACTCGCAATAAGATCATTATTGCGAAATCAGAAGGCAAGAAAATCGAATGCTGCAAATTTGTCACAATTAGTGAGTTATTTTATAAACGACTGAATTAAATTCCTAGCCGAGGCTTGAAAATCCGAGCAATTAATAAAAATTTGTGGATTAATTACACTGTCGTGCTACTGACTTATATATAAATCTGTGTAACAAATGTTATGAATCATTTAGAAATTAATCACCTCCAGTTAAAATCGTAAGTATAACGCAAACCTTTTTACACAATTAATTCTGATCCGTCGCAAAAACTACGTTTACACGAATGCGATACAAACAACTCGTACTTTCGACCCGTTTCGCCTATTATAATATATATATTTTAATTACGATCGCGCAAAAAAGTTGGATGAAATAATTCGAAGCATAATTATTACAGCCACGATGAAATGCAGTTTAACGATAAATCTAACAATATTGATACAATCTTAATTTCATTTTCTCTTTCCTAAGTGAACATTTTGAATAAAAATTCTACGTTTATTTTATCTATCGCCATTTTCTGCGTACTTTACGACTTTGCAAATCAAAATTTCATTTCATTTAATTTCTGATGTTTGAACGCTCAAAACGAACGAGGAAAATTTTTCACCTCGCTTTAGACGGCAGTGAATAATTTAAAGGTTTTTCTACATTGTAACTTTCTTCCTAAGTTTAAAAAAATGTAATTACATTATACAAACGGTAAATGAAAAATATAATAGGGAGTTGACCTGGCGGCCGGCGGATCGATGTCCACATATATAACAACAGCATACCTGCGCCGCGCTTGCCTGTGCCGATGCCAAAAACCGTACCTGTCTTTGTAGATGTTACGCCAGGATGCTCCCACGAGTGATCATGGCAAATGTTCCAATTATCTTTACCACTTACCGACGACTTCCTAATATCGATATGTCCGAACGAAGAGATTCCCCAACTTCGCATTCAATACCGGAAAAACTTCAGCGCTGCCTTGCGAATGCTAAACATGTCTTATCGCATGAATTTTGTATGTCCGATTTATCAATAAACTCAAAAACACACGTGTATAAATTGAAGAGAATAATTGATCGCAAATCCACGAGATGGGAGTTAACGAAACGTAATATTTTATTTAGATGATTCGAGTTGAACAATAATTAAAATTGTTTTGTGAATACAATGAGAAAAATGAAATTTCACAATTTATATTGTAACTTTTTGATGTTTCTAATAGGCTAAATGAGTTGATTTCAGCAGTTATCTCATTGCTAACGTTGATTAGTATTTAAATTGTACAAGGCTTGTATAATGCGACATCGTACGAATAAAAATGTGAATTATATTTTTGTTTCAGTATTGCGAATAAAAAATAGTCTGTTAATAAAAAAAATATTACCGCGTAATTGCGTTGCTTTATGTTATAAATGTGCTTTATGTAAAAGCAAAAAATTGTGATGATTTATTACTATATTTCAGATAAGATATTTAAGATAAACATTAACCATCTAAATCCCTCTTCTTAAGTCAATAATTATCATCAATCAAATTATTGTAAGGCAAAATAAATCATACAGCAAAATTGCCAAAAAGAAATTGATCAATATATATTTATATCAAGATTTAGTTTTGTGATTCATAAAAACGTGTTCATTTGTGAAATTTTGTATTAATATTGTTTATTCTTTTATTATATGATAACTCATTTTAATTCGTTGAATGTAATAAAAATTTGATATGCATATTATTAAAATGTTCATATTAAAGTTGTCGCGTTATAATTTGCAAATATTTTCACTTTATGACATACTTAATTTTTTCATAATACACTTTTCAAACCTGTAGTAGTATATTATAAATATAGCTTTCTAATTTAATCCGCAGCTTTAACGAACAAAATCAATCCTTTCTATATTCATGCACCTGCATTTTGCTTAATCCTAGTTAGTGGTCCTTGTTTGCACTATAGTCCTTCTTGGACAGCAATGCAGAGTTCACGTCACTCTTCTCTTTGCGACCTACATTTACTTTGCCGCATTAAATTTAGATCTTCGCGCATGTATGCGGTGTAAGAATTCTATACACATTGGCATCATACTGTGCTCCATATCATACATAAACCTATTACATCGTTAGCACAGAAACATACAGCTTTGTCAGTAAAATGTGATATAATTTTAAGCACTGACCGTTTTGGTCAATCTAATTTCCAGAAAACTGAAAATCAATGTAGCCAATTATCCGAATGATATTTGGATTATACATCGCCGATATAAAAGCGTAGAAATTGTCTAATTTCAAAAAAGTCTTATTTAATACTTATAATTTAATGTTCATTATACTCAACAGAAAGGATTATATCTAAAAAAAACCTAAGGAAAGGATGAATTTATTTCTCAGTAAATTGTTAAGAGAAGCGATCTATTTGTAATAAAGATTTTAATAAATCCTTCAAAATTATTTCGTTAAGAGTTAATTAAAATTATTTGAACAACGACGTAAATACTTTAATCGTGTTTTCCTTTTTATCGTAAGTGTAAATTAGGTGGTAAAAAAGGAAACTTTGCTAACGCACAACAAACCGATGGAATTTGTGCTCCTTCGTACCTTCGTCTTATCGAAAAGCGCTGGACTTCTTTTGTAGTAAATTATGATTCGATAACATTTTATTGTCCTCGATTCACGGAACAAAACTTCTTTGCAGAGGGAAATAAATAAATTCCAAAGAAATGCTGAAACTAAAAAGTTATCACTTACGAAGAAATTTCTCGGCGTATTCATACTTTAGCGCGTAACAGAACGAAAGGACTTTCTCGAAAGATATTTAAGGTCACAAAGGGATGAAAACATCTAAGAAATAGAAATAATTGTATCACGTACAGCGCATGAAAAAATATTACAGGCAATAATGTGTCAGGCGATAATATTACGAGCATCAAGAATATTCAAATATTCCGGAATAATAATCCTATACATTCAACAAAATCTACAATGAATATGTAGATCATAATTGAATAAAAACACTTTGTTACACTAATCAAACTTACGTCATGTTGCTGATACATTGTAAATTAAATTTGTTGCAAAATTTTGCAGATTTCGTTACAAAAATAATTATCCCTTCTAAAATTCGTTACCAGAAATATTTTGTTCGCTGGAAAAGAACCCGAGTTTCTATTCCGTATATTTATCTCGGAATATTTTTCCCGCAGAAACAGTGCAAACAAGTTTAAAGAAAATTACTTTGCGTAAATGCGTCATAGTGGGGTATCGGAAAAAATACATTCCTAACAACAAGTGCGAGATGTTCGTAATGCCGTCGAGGTTGGAACAATAGGACGGGGCATTACCGGCATAAGTACTGTTTATGGAGACCACAGGCGGCAACTCCCTGGTCGGGCTTAACGTAACTACGGAAAGCAGGCCCCGTTTACGAGGCTCGGGGATTTTCCGTCGGATGAGTCCGCTGTCAGTCGACGCCGAGTGGGACTCCGGGGAATCCTCGGATTTTGGTTTAATGTGAAAAAATAACGTCCGTTTGGTTGCCGAGCAGCAGCCGTCCTTACGGTAAGCGAACAAATTGGTCGACGAAAGTGGTAAACTAAATCGACTCAAGATTCAACGTTACGATTATTGATGACTCCTTTGCGTCTAACGTATGATTTCAATGAGTCCGTTTGACTTTCGCATCAATTACCCGGTAACAAGTAGAGCTTTCTTTAATCAAATGTTGATGCCATATGGGGATAAGTTCGGAAGCTATCCGTTACAAAAAAAAAGTTACGGTAACTCGTAATCCATTTTCGACGATCGATCCTCGTCTAAATGTCACGCATATATAAGGTGCAGTGTCACACAAAACGTGAACGTATTATAATAAAAACATATGTACGAATGACACTTTGAGTAACAGGCGATGTTTTCTTTGATGATTGATAAGATGTATTTAGAATGAGAATTTATTATCCGATTGGCTTATATTATACTCGAGT
This sequence comes from Psilanteris sp. ZL-2020, assembly GCA_022817085.1. Taxonomy (NCBI): domain Eukaryota; kingdom Metazoa; phylum Arthropoda; class Insecta; order Hymenoptera; family Scelionidae; genus Psilanteris; species Psilanteris sp. ZL-2020. The sequence goes on from JABFQC010000448.1 coordinate 10,747, forward strand.
GACAAATAATGATACCGCGGGAATACGCCGCCGCAACGTGTAATCAATCATTTGTACATTTTATTTCAGAAAAAAATTTGAATGCATAATATTGAGGATAATTAAATGACGTTGTTTGAAGCAACATTTCAGGTATTATGCTAGAAATTGCAGGATATAGTATCGGTATTCAATATCCTATTATCCGCACGACATTATATCTAACGGACAAAATTCGAATACGTGGTTTAAAAGTTACAGCGCAAACGTGCATACGCTATTGCATTTCCACAAAACCGAGACTTAAACTTGAGTTAATTTATGAGTCCGAATGTGTTTAATTGAGTACTGTACGATTTTAATACAATAATTTAAATTCGTGTTGTCTTTCTGTACATACGTGAGTCATGTGAATGTACGTGAAACAGTTTTCGTGTTTCATTGTTAAAAAGGATTTTCACTCATCAGGAAAATCGTCTTACGGTCAAATCTGGTGGATATCATGCTTTGGATTAGAAACAATAACAACGTGATTTATACGCGGTCATGAGATTTTGTTGGCGTCCATTATTCGGCGATTACCGTCTGGAACGACAGAATACTTACTCGCGCCACAATTTTCAGCTCCGATTTTCTTTGTTACGAATAATAAAGAACGAGGAGGAATGAAAAACATGTTTTTGGTTATTCCAGGCGATGGTGCGCGGCTTTTTCACAAGCATTGTTTGGAAAGGCGAGTCGAAGAAGAGGAGACGACGATAGCTAGAAGCAACTTGTCGTAACGCGACGTCGCTCTCGTTTCTCCCTCGGACGGTTGGAAGATAATTTTCTTCTCACCTGCTGATGATCTCGCTGCTAGCAAGAACGGTCATTGAGGTTTTTCCTCGTTATTTCGCTACGTTCGTTGCCAATGGCGAATTCACGCTAATAATTTTGTCAGAATCAAAAAAATGTTTTCCCGAGTCGTTCGCGAAGGAACTCCAAGGAATAAAATGAATGCCTCTGAAGGACGAAGGACTTCATACGGGCTCGTTTGTGTTTACTTATTATTGTTTATTTTACTTTTATTAACCAACTTTGTGCGCTGTCTTTTGTGATTCGTCCGTGGCCACCGGGACCTAAGCTTGATCATAAAAAAGCTCCGTAATTTTATATTTCATTGTTAAACGAGCTTCGCGGCATACAAAGTTCTTTAACCATTACGCACAGACGATTAAATTGTTTTCCGTCCGGACCAGAACTAATTGAAGATAAGAGGCTTAGTTCCTTCAAATCCTTGCTCGGTAACTCGTGATTATTTTATTTTCAACTTTTCACTGTAATACTCAGTTATTATGATAGTGCATAAAAATATCAGTATTTTATTAATGAGTCCTCTTAAATGTCCTACCGTCACAATTAAGAACGTTATTCTTTGAATTTCAACGGAATCAAAACGATATTGAGTTTGGATCGGGCCATATCTGTTTATTGAGGATATATTACTTGTTGACGATACATTTCGAAGTTGAGTTTTTTTATTCGGAGACCAGTCGCCACCTTTTCCAGACAGTTCTGTTAATAAGACTTTCAGTAAGACTCTCTAATATACCAGCTCCATGGTTTAATACAAATATCTTTAGGGTCTGCCTAAAAGCCTCATGAAAAGTCGACCACAACCCTTCAAAGACTTACGTCTGACCTGAACTACGTCGAATCCCTGTAACGTCTCACAAAGAGTCAAATCCATGTTTGCTAAGGACAGGATAAAATATCGATCAGCCAATTATGTGTATATAGTATATAAATGGCCATTACAGATTTGTTTAATGTTTTTTACATTATCGTTAATAACGTTATTAAATAGGGAATTATACAAATGTGAATTGTTATAAAGAATCATTATTATAATTGTAATCTATAAATCAGAATCTTTTGCACTTCTGTAACATAATATCAGTTAGTGGTACTAATTACTTATTAAAAAGAAACAAGTAATTATGTTCTTACTGAACAATTCGTTTGATAATTAATATGTTTATTGTTATATATACGAACGAATAAAATTGAACATTACTTTAGTTTTGTACTTAGCTCAGTAAATGCTTGTCTCTTTGAATATACTATTTTGAATAATAAATTGGTTATAATAATTAATTGACTAAGAGACTTGCAGTAATGACACTCTATTTATTTATGTATATGTTTATCAAAGTATTAGATTTATTCAGAAAGTACTCTGATGCCTGATTTATTTATTTGTGCTGTTTTAATATTTGTTTAAATATTATAAGTTACTACTAATTAGAAATTAAACGTCCAAATAAATTGTCTTATTCCAATTCCGATTTAATTAACGCACGCAGTAATATATTTCTATTTGGCATATATCTTACAGAAATGTGACAATATAAATTTGTGACCGATTTGTATTTTGCTACGAGAATGATCACTTACCAGCACTGGCAAATAGCACAATCGTTTTTATCGTAAAAGCTGTGGTCGTTCTTGTTACAGAATGTGAGGCGAAATGTCTGCAATTTATGAGTGATAAATATATATTTTTTACAGTTTCATTTTATTACTATTGGCTGTATTAAACTTGGAAATAAAATTTAAAACTAAGAAATACGTTAAATTGTTAAATGCGTAATTAAAATTATTCCCTATCATAAATAATTTCATGGTAATTAAATATAAATTAACCGTATTACGAGTAGGATTACTCAATTTAGAGATTGTTTATCATTATATGAAATATTATCCATAACAATTTTGAGCGTAAATGTACAATTTATGTGCTGAAACTGCTAAGTGAAATTTATTATATTTTCATTGTGTTTACTCAGGAATTTTTTTTACAAAAATCATACTTTTGCAAATATAAGTACTGTGTAACAAAACGCATGGTTTTATTATTTAGAGTAGTAAATGACCATTCTATTAAATAATTATAAAAAAGTAAATAAACTTTCGTCCATATTTTACGACATGTATTCTAGGTATGTATACTTATAATTTTAATTATAACGTCATGCTGAAATTTTTTATATTGCAAATTTTTTATCGGTTAAATGAGCTTCTACTAAGATTATAGTACACCGTATTATAATAAACTCATTAGAATTATGAATTGAAATATACCGAAAGAAGTGGCTGTATTATACATTATTATTATTGTTATTGTTATTACTTTCACGCTTAAAGCTCATTCGTGTCATTTAGTGGTTTACGTACACATGCTCGAGAATATATTCAAATTGTTATTATTATCATTACTATTGTTATTATTTTTATAACCGTCATTAATATCACTTTTAATGCCATCGATATTATTAATGAAATAGCAATTTTATAAACTGCAAGAACAAGTTCGTGTGAAATATATCTGCTCGCGTTTCGAATACATAACGTATTAAAATATGACACAATAAACATATCCGAAACAAGTGGTTACAGTAACGAATTCAATTCTCTCAGTTCCACAGTATGTCTTTTTAACGTAACGTGTAACGTGTTTCGCAACGAAACGAGAATAACAGTCGTTTTACCGTGTGTACGCACTTGCGCACATGAGATGGTGTAGGGTTGAATGGAATCCGACATTGGGCTCAGGTGTATTATACCCTCAGCCTCCCCTCCCGCACCTTATACTCTGCAGCATGGCAAAGTGGTATGGTCGATATCACTGAGCCCACAATTCTCCGCCCGCCATCCCGTTTCGACCGCTTCATCCATCGACCATCCAAACTCAGTGCACGAATATTAGCAGCATTCACAAAATTTTTGCTTTTGTTGCATTTAATCGCAAATATTTTTGAGCATTGCTTGAATTGTCATTTAAATTACTTTGACGCTTAAAACTCGTTCGTGTCATTTAGCGGTTTACGTTCATATACTCGTGAATATTATAATAAATATATTTATAGTTTGGAAACTAAATTTGATTAAAATTTCACGAAATCAAGGATTTTATTTACACAGCTATATTATTGCTTATATTTGAATGCAACTATCATCTCTCAAATACGGATATGATTCATCATAATGTTACGGTATAATCAAATTAATTATATACGTTCATTTGAAGAAAGACAAACTAACACATACACCGTGTACTGTAAATTAGTATTATAACATTGAACTTAGAATAACTGAAACTTTCAGTTGCAATGACCATAACTGATATTTTTAACTGAAACAATTGTATAAATCAGTAAAATTGACTAAGTTTGTTAGTTCAAGTGTCACAGTCTGTTGTCATGTTTTGTGAAAATAATACTAGTTATTTTCGATCGGACTAACTAAATATTTTCAGTTATGGTTTACTTAAATGAAAATTCAGTTATATTTACTAAATATACTACTTTTTCGCAGAGTATTGGTTTAAGGTAATATATTACAATTAAGGTTTTGAATAAAACATTTTTATTTCATTTGTCTAAGTTATATAAAATTATAGATTTTTTAATTTAGAAAATATTTTGTTTTTGTTATATATGTTATTAATTCGTCGGAATAAATTAGTTTAATTTTTTAATTATTTAATTTGTTATTAGACAAATAATAGTTATATTTAATATAAGGTGTACGAGGTCTAAGTGAGGAAATTTATTTTAGTTAACTGTCATTGTCACACCAACTGCAATCATTTCCCCTTGTATCTGCAAAAGAAATAATTGCACGTTTTACGATATTAAACGACTGCTCCCCGTCAAAGTAGTAAGTGATCATCGTCATTTCAAATGCAGACCAGTCGAAAGCTTTACAAGTACATTAGATATATATCCACCAGCATTAGATATTAATAAGTAACGAGCAAGTATTTGATAAAATACTACTACTCATAAGAAAAAATATATTCTGTTAGTTTTGTATAATTATTCATAGTTGCACAAAAACTGTATATAAAATATAAAATACGTTTATTATTATATATACAAACAGAATAATATATATTATCTATGTAATATTCAAAATCTTCATTTCATATAAATTAATTGTAAGTATAATATATAAATAAACAATATATACTCCTTTGACTTTATAGTAACAAAATAATCATATTAAACTAAATTTAATGTTTTGGTAAGTCCTAATTATTATAATTTAAAATTTAAAATTAAAATAAAATATATACCATTTTTAGAATGTCTATATTATTATAAATATACATATATATGCTCCTTGGTATAAAGTAAAACTCCCACAAATCACAAATTCGAAGTCCTAGAGGCTCCAGTACCGTATTTTGCGGGTTCGTCCTAAAAAATTCAAACGCAACATTCAACAGATCGTGCATTTGAACACCGTCCTCAAATGTTATACTCGTCTTCAATTTAACATTGCTTAAATGGAAAACAAGACGTCTTTCGGTCCCCAAACGCAACGCTATATATATGTATACTATTTTCTATTATACATAGAAGGAATCTTAAACTAATAGGACATAGGAATGCACATTTTCAATTGTAAATTGTAAATTTATATTGTTATATATTATACATATATCTTAAATTCATTTTGGTTTTATACAAACTCGGTCCATTTGATTGCAATTTTGTCATTTTTTGAAAAACTCCATAAGTTACTATTAACAAAATTTCCAATGCTATCTTGCGAAAAAAAACTGTTTCAACGCGATGAATTTCGAGCCAGCAAAACAAATTTTCAAATAAGCGGCATTTAATACAACCGTAAACGTGTGTTCTTGAAATTATTTATTTTATGGAAAAATACACTTTATGAAAAGTTGTCGAAATTTAAAATATTCCCGCACGGCAAATTGAAACATTGCTTCGACGGGAAAGAAATGCCGATGATAGCACGGGGAGGGGGCAGAATATGACCAAATTTTTTCGACATGCCTGAGCGTTTCGGTTCAAACTCGCGAATTTTTAATTAAACAGGCATCCGTTAATTGCGAAGGACGTAGCTCGGTGTTGGAAAAAGACGCAAAAATGTAGTCGTGAAAAGGGCGACGGCAAGAATATTTTCGCGTTGGCTAATGAAAATTTTTGCAGTCAAGTCCGACATGAAAGCGCCCGATAATATGCGATATGAATTATACGCTTTAATTGCACGCAGATGTATTGATTTTTATCTGTAACGTATTATTTATTAACGAGTAGACTTCGTATAATAATAAAATTAAATAATATGTCAGTAATTACGCTTTTTATAACGGTTTTTATTTCGGAGTTTTTAAAATAACCGTTTGTAACATGTGATGTACACTTTTTTTATTTTGATTATGGAACTGGATAACTAGATAATTTCAAATAATATATATAAAACGAAAATTATGAATTAACATGCTCGGTGATTAACTACATTTTGCGAATAAATGATTTTTAGTTTTAAAACAATACGTGATTGTGTGTTTTATTTTCTTATTACATATCCAATAACAAAATATCGGTATGATAGATATCGCAATGTATCCTTTAGCGTTTTATTTAATTATATTAATTTGTATAAAATTCTTTTGAACTTGATAAATGCATGGATATTTTATTAACTAACGTTTAATAAATGCATTTAATTAATTTAAACTATATACAGATTTTACATACGCTGAATAAATAATTATAAGTGTTTTGGTTTCCTTACAATTAAAATAAAAGTTTTATATTGTTTATTAGTAAAATAAAACTTACATTTAAATAAAAATAAAAAATTGTTATTCGTATCTTGTTTATATATTTTACACTTTACATAAATACGAAATGTAAAATATTTTTAATACCTTCAATTTTTTGATAATTGTAAAATAACAGCACAGTGTTATAAATAAAAAAATCAATACAAATCATATTAAGTTAAAATGAGAATGTATTTAAAATATAAAAAGTAACGATTTTATTTGTAATTGCAAACATGCGTTGAAAATAATTTAACGTAGTATTTTATAATTACTTACGCGTGAAAATAATTCTTATATAATATATAATATTTCAAATTTGATAATAACTTAAAGAAATGAAAATTTAAAATTTGTTTGTCAATATTATCAGAATTTTATCTTATAGAATATCAAAATTTGTATATATTTATTTTATATATTAAACATTTACACGACAAAATATTCACTGTAGAGAACATTCCTCTTATTTATTTCTTACACCTACTTGTAATTTCTTGAATTTGCAAAAAATTGATTCAAACAGTGCAACTTTAATTTTATAAAATATAAACATTATGAGAGACGCATTAAAAGTAAATACCAAAGGAAATTTTTAATGAAGTGGACGTAAAGACATCTGATGATGAACATAAATTAAAAATTGTATTCTGCAAAAGGCTTTAAATTTAAGTACTTTCCATTAGTATTAGTATAAAATTAAATCCGCTTAGTTCAAGAAGATTTCGTTTAGCTTTCGCAGATATAAGTTCCATTATTTATGCTTCATCAAAGCGATAAGCAATTTTTCATCGGAAATTCAACTTCTGCGATAGGTAACATCAGATATCTTGTGATGCGAAAAAATAATCAAGTTGGACGCAAAGTCGAGTTAAAGGAAACGGGTATAGTCGAAGAACTTGTCAATTTTGTGTCTAAAAATAGACGAGGATGAAGGGTCGAAAAAGTTATTGCTGCTTTTATTCGAAGAAAGAAGGAGTGACCAAGCATCGATCGTTTGCAATCGACGGAGCAGAACAACTAACGATCCGTGTTGCGAACCAAAAATGCAGCTTGCTACTGTTTCGGGGCTGACTTAACGATATGATTTATATCCCTAACGGTAACCATATATTATGTAGCCGTTTAATTATTTCGCTTTAACCCAAATTCGCGTCTAATAATGTTTATAATTCACAATAACGACCAAAGAAATATCTGCAACAATTGCACTGCCCGTATTTCGTTGGCAGATTTTTCACAACACGCGTAGTAGTCGAAATTTTCGAAAACGTTCGTAAACCACATCATGAAACGATGAAATGTCTAAAGCTCCGACTAATAAATCTGAATAAGGAAGTATTAATTCAATAATCCAGAATAATTGAATCTAATTCGCGGGCGACAGTTAACTTTCGTCGACAGGTAGCGCGACAAGGGCGCAAATTAAATGATTCGATTAAAAGTCGTTGAAATTAAGATCCGTCGTGAAAACTACAAAGCCAAAATAAGACTCGTCGACTGGTGGTGTGGAAGACTGGTGGGACTAGGCGACGGCTGAATTTTAATCGCTGTAAGTTCGGCGAAATTTCTTTCACCGCGTTTCCCGTCTGCGAGTTCCCCAACTTTCACTTCGACTGCGAGATGCCGGCGCATTTCTTTTCCTTTTTCACGAGGGGTAGAAAAAAAAATTGAAAGCTGCTTTTATGCGTTGCGCAACGTAGTCGATATTTTATTTTAGTACGAAAATAAAGAACTCCTTTCTACGCTTTGTGTTCGACCGAATTTTCTTAATTATCAATAATATTTCCAGTGCACTAACTTATACTTGAAATTAATGATTGGTTGAATTATTTCAAGAGAAGGAAGAAATAAAATTAGCCTTTAAAAAGAACCAATATAGTGCAATCGATGTTGGTAACATTTAAAAACAAAACAAATTTAAATCAAATAATTGTTAATAAAATTTAAAATTACTTTAAACAAATCTTATAATTAAATTAAAAAATGAATCATTGATATTTTAACATTAAACTAATTATACGATGGAAAACAACGAAGCCGCAATAGCTATTTTAAATTGCAGTATAATTTGTATTATATTTTAGAATATCACTGTTGAAATTATATTAAATTAGTGTTAAAAATTAAAAATTAAAGAGAATATTAAATTTAGTATTACTCACAATTCTTAATATATATCCTAACTTTTGTGTATTTTACAATTGATTATAAGGTGACTAAAATGCAAAAACTGTAAAAACAGTAACAAATTAAAGCTGATTTATATACTTAGCGAACTTGGAATAAAAGTTTAGAAACAGAACTTATCCTCTTTATCTGAACGTACAAAGTTGTTGGATTTGAAATTTGACTTTGACTTCACCAGCAGCAATGATTCGAAATTTCTGGCGTTAATGCTTTGATGAGATCTTTATTTGCACGCGAGATTAACAAACTGACCAAAGAATTATAACACGGAATCAATTCCCCAAGTTATTTAACCGCACGCGAGTTACTACTCAACATGTGATAAAATTTGCTTTCTCAAATGAGATTATACGTGTCTCGATATATTCTTTCATGGGAGTATAATTTCTTACAAGAAAGAAAAAACAAAATTTGTTACAAAATACAATAAGAAAGTAAAAGGAATTTCTTTTTCGTTACAATTATTATGTCAAAGTTTTAAAATCAAAAATACTCTTTCATAATGTTAAATTCATGCGCGATCTAGAAGGCTCGAAGCATTAAAGTTTATACGAGTCGGTAAGTTTGACTTTAATGCTTCGATAGACATTTAACCAATAGGTGAAATTCGAATCAAATATTCTTTTGCATTTTATATTACCCCAACATACTGTCAGCATAAATTATCAAGACATCTCATTTTAAAAACGAGTTATATATGATAAAATAATTATAAAATTAAATTTTTTGCAAGCATATCATAGACTTTATTATCTAATATAATTATGCTTTTTATATTTCCAGAACTAAAGTTGGTAAATGTGAGACTAAATGTCCCTGCGACTGAGAATATTATAATAGTCGAGTCAAGTACTATGAATGTACGTCTATGATAATTGCAATTATTAGATTAAAAGCATATCAAATTTGAAATGGTTTCATTTCAAATAGCAAAATGTGGGTAGTTTCTTTCACAAAAATATGGTTTCATATGAAAATCTTTCCTGAAGCATATCTCTGGTTAAAGAAGGCTTAAATAAAAATGCACGCAAAAAATTTGAATTAGATTTTATCATTTAAAATGAACATAAATTCTTTTGTATATAATATACGTATAATTCCTATATAATTTGATTAAAATTCTGCATGTTTGAAAAAATTCAGCTATTATTCTTACAAGCAACGATAACTTAATAAGTATGAATTAGTATCTAAATATAAATGATATAACTTATTTTTTATTACCTGCATGTAACAACGTTGATAAAATCGGAACAATATATATATAAATTATTGATCATCATCTTAAATTTAACTTTAATTTTAATTTTAATATTATTATAGTAGTAATATATTTATATATATATATATATATTTACTTTGTTGGTATAATATACATATATATATTTCTCAAATACAATTTAATCATTAATAAATTAATGGTTGAGTTAAAAAAAGTTAAAGTTATTTCCAACCAGTTTCTTAACTTTTATTCCACAGCAAATTAATCAGATAAATAGTAGTGATAAACTTTCTTACCTAAAATTCGAATCTATCGCAAAAAACTTTTGTTTTATTTCACACTCAGAAACCGGATTTGAATCAACTGGTGCGAAGTCTTTCTTTTTAATTCTCGAAATCGGATAAAAAATGGTTTCCTTCTTAATAACTACTATCAAACTATTTCCAAGTTGATTTAATTGTTTTAAAGTCCATATATACATTAGATTATCATAGCTTTGAGATAAATCTTTTATTTCCAACTCTGAAAGAAATTAGATATTATAATAATTTTATTTCTACTAATTGACATTATTTATATGATAATGAAAATGTATACAAAACATTGTTTCTGATCAAACTAGAAAATGTAAAGGACTTTTTAAATGTTACCATTAAAGATCTGTAGACAATGTATAATTATTTCATAAATTTTTATTATAATCAACTTGTATATAATAACTTATCAATTTTTAGACAATCTACAACAAATTTAGATAAGACATATCAGTCTCATCAATATATTAGCCAAACAAAAGTTCATTTTGACAATTTTGATCATTTCTAGAATATTAAAGCATATAATAATCTATACATTAATCACATGACATAAATGTACATAAGTATATATTATATATTATTGTTTTTATCAAAAATAAATGTTTTGTGCAATAATAACTTTTTTGGCAGGTGACTTGACTTTAATTTTAATAATAAATTGGTATTTAATTGAATAAATGTTGGTACGTAAAATACTTTTTTTATAAATGTAGATAGGATTATAATAATTAAACAAATTGTCAATTTAACTGATTTAAGTTAATCAGATTTGAATCATCTATATTTAATCTAAATTTTGTAAAATGATTGCACATGAAATATTAAAATACATATATATATATATAGTAAAAATCATATTATAACTATATATATATATATATAAATAAATATTGAAAATAAAATTAATTTGATTTATTTTATAAGCGATTATTATAAAATGATTTATCCCAAATCTGCAAAGAAATTAATTATTCAATAAATTTTCTATACTTTATATTTATTTTTCTATTTTGTGAATAATTTATTTTAATATGTTTTATCCAAATAATTAATTATATTATAATAAACGAAATTCTTGATGGCAAATTTGAGTAAAAGTGTTCAATATTTTAATCAATTTAGGTATATTAAAATTCTTATTACTTTAAAATAACATTAAATTATTAATGCATATTTTTATAAATAAAAATTGTTTAAAACTAAGAATATATTATTTAGTTCTAAATATTTCTTGTTATTTATATTTATTTAATTTATCATATTTTATTTCTAAATATTTCTTTTATGCTAACAAAGGCTAAATTTTAAAATTGATTTGAAGTACTGAATGAATCCATATATACTAATTCTGTATTTAGTAATATATCAGTTAATTATACAAATAACTTCCTTCATCAGTGGGTGAATTCATTACTAGAAATCTATTTCAGAATGCAGCTTAATCCTTTTTAAATATTTCACTATTCTATATATGAATTCTATATAAACAATTCAATGTAAAAACTGATTCAAATGATTACATTTATATAATGATTACTATTTGATACGAATACCCGAATGCATAAATCATTTCCATTCCATTCCCTTTGGTAAAATCAATCTATAATCAATAATACGAATGCATTATATTTGAAACGCAACTTATGATAATTGATTAGTATAAATATTAAAGGATATACATATATAAAACCACATACTGTTTTTATTTTCATTAGGGATTTCCTTAAAATTCCGGACTTTAAATTTATGAATTATCATAAATAATTAAAATGTTTAAAATATTAAAATACATTTTAGCCTATGTAATTAAATTTAATTACTAATTGTACCATTCTAAGCATGCTTTCAGAAACAAATATCAAAATATTTGGCCGAGATAAATAAAGGAAGAACTTTGATTAAGTTATGCAAACGGCAGATTGCAATTTTAATAAACATCGTGATGAGTGGGTTTTTGCGGGTTGAAGAGCGATAGCCAGCACAAACATACGCTTGGCTGAACTTTGAAGCAATTATCGAAGGGAGATGTATGAATAACATCTAAAAAGTTATCTCGCCCTCGGTCCACTGACAATTAGTTTTAGCATCTGGAAAGGCACAGAATCCGACCGTAGTTTTATGACCACGCGCGAATAAAAGCACGTGGCATGACGCGCGTAGCACAAAGTCACATAATAATGCTATAACCGATCCATCAACATCTTACAAATGCACTGCACTCAGTCATTCGTATAAACACGACTCGTAACGTGGGAAATTATTAGTCCCGCGTTGTATAATATTCGAGATTAATAATAAGATCTAATGTGTCGAAACATCATGGAAGTTGCTTGCTTTATTCCACTGAGAAGATTTAACGCTGAATTATGGAAAACCGGATTAATATTACGACGATAATGTTTTTAATAAATACATTTCGACTGTTTACACAACGAGCGTAATTCTCATAACTGTTCGTACCAATTTGTTTATGAATTCATTATTCTCGCTTTTCGCTGTATTCAGAGCTGGGAACTAAGTTGAACGTATTGTATTAATAATGACACGCGAAATTTGCAGTCAAGCGCAAAAATTGATTCTACTTGGTTGCGGAATTCAAATTACTTAAGGTAGCTCTGGTGTATATTCTAGTCAAATGACTGTTCAAATTGCGAAGCAACTTCAACTATAAAAGTCAAATTATTCGTTGATAACACAATTTTCATTCGGAATATTCTAAGATTATTTAATTATAAGATGATTAATTTTTCTCAGACAGCTTTTTCCAGTTTTTCGGATTTAATTAATGAGAAATTATATGTTATAGCAGATTATTATCTTGTATTATATTATATTATTATATATTACTTAATACGTTATAAGAATTAAGTGATTGATTATTAAGAGATTGTATTAAGAATATTTGACAATAAATTCATTAATGGTTAAATGATTTTGTGTGATATAACTATCGGTGTCATAATATTTAAAGTGAATTAAAGATTGTCGGATTTAGTTATCGAATGTATTTAATATTATGTAAATATATTGCAATAGAAAATATGCTATTTACACTGAAAAAAATAATCTTACAAATTTTACCAAACTAAATAATAAACGTAGGAAAAATAGGCAAAAATGTAAATATTATGATAAATTACGGTCAGAAAATTCTAAAAATATGTCAAATATTACCAAATAATTGGTAAATATCATGATATTGTCTAATGTTTATTTTCATTTTTGCTCACTTTTCCTGCTTTTATTATCTAGTTTGGTAAAATTTGTAATATTATTTTTTTCAGTGTACCAAAACTGTATTTACTCTAAGGTTTTTGAAATATAATTACAAAGTTGAGATATGAAGAAAGTAATAAATAAAGGAAATAATTAATTGTTTGAAAATTTATAAATATATACCTTTTGGTGTAAATGAGGACTCGCCATGTATATAAAAATATAATGTTTTAAATATGAAAATTTTGAAAATGGGTATTTTTCCTTAACTAACTTTGAACTTCATTATTAAAATTTGGGTATATATAATATATTTTCAAAATATTTCACAAATTTTGTACTTAAACTAAATTCGACAATTTTACATTCTTTAAAAATTTGTTTATAGTCATATATAAATGTGTAACGTATTTTTTTAATTGTAGCAGTTAATGTAATATTATCTAAATATTTATTTGATTATAGTAATAATTCATAATTATATGCTTTTAAATTATATTCATACCAAACTATGTAGAATACATAATTTAATTACAAGCTTTGATCAGCAATTAGAACATAAGTAGGGGAACACATTATTGTATTTAAAAATATAATCTAAATGTTTATTGTTCATTAGATTGCATTTATAATTTAAAAATATAGTTTAAAGATATGGGAGTTTATATAATGCAGATTTCAATTGACATATATTATAGCTATAAAATATATACAAAAAAATATAAAATTAATATATACAATGATTATATAATGTATAACATATATTTATTTTCGATTGAGAGATAATTATAAATAATCTTGAAGCTTGTACTTTTATAAATATAGAATATTTTAAATAATAATAAATTTATATCATGAATACATATTCATATATTATTTATATATATTTATAATAAAAAAAACATTTTGTGTACATGTATATCTATATAATGGTTTTTATTTGCGTATATTTCGTTACACCAAAAGGAGTTAAATGTGTTTGCCAATTAGTATTGCAAGCATTTTCTTCTCTCGATTTCCGTTTATATCATGAATTCTGAGATAACATTGACAGAATTTGTTTGAATTTTCTTACCGTTGGTTGTCATTATTATTCTTCAGCTGACTCAGCCGAGTGACTATATCGCGTCCTTCGACAGGCTGGGCCACGTATCTTAGATTTATAACCCCGGATTTCATTCAACTTCCGATCTAGTTCCTATATAGCCTAGATGGCGCGAATCACAGTTTATCGGACCATGAAAGGCCTCTTACAATGAACTCATGTGAGGAAAGAGCTGGAATATTGAAGGTTTTGGGCGCGACATCATCTTCGTCGTTTCGGGAGAGTAGGCTTTGACTTTAATATGCACTTCGGAAATTGAATCCACCGTACAGCGGACGCAAATTGGACGCAGTTTGGCGTATAAATCCCGCAGCACGTGTGCACAGGTGCGGATTTTGTCCGGGCATTAACACCCACGCGGCCACACAAGCACGGCAAATGCACCTACAAAATTATGTAATAGCCCTGGAATCGATGCATCGTTTTAAGTCATTCATTGACAACGGCATCAAATGTTTAATACGCGAGCTGTCGCTTTCACGGTGCTATCGCGTATTATTCTGTAATCGGATTTGCATGCGCAAACACTGAAAAATGATTCGGATGGAAGTGCACGTGATATCAAAGAGCATCATTGATTACAAGTGGATTCTTTCGCGTTCGGTTTGGCACTTTGGCGATTGAATTATTAATTAAAGTCAGCCCGAAATTAATGCCTCGAATGGCAAATGACGCGAATGGAATTGAGCTTCAGCCACCATATCTCTCTTCAAAATGTACCAAAGAGTGGTGGTGGTGTATTTTTTTAGGGTCATATTTTACGAAGTGCATATTTATAAAGGTACAATTATCAAAAATGAAACCTTACGGCATTAAGACATTAACACAAAATTGGTAGATGTGGTTATATTAAGATTCCTGTTAAAATTCACGAGATACTTTTATATTATTATAAGATTTTGGAAAAAATTTAATTTGCGACTATTGGAATAATGATTGTGCTTCTTTTTATATTCAAAGATTAACTAATAGAGGTGTTTGGATGAAAATTCATTTCTAAAACACTTTTTTTGGATTTATACGGCAAGTACATATATAAACAAGACTTTCATAATGATCGAGTCAAATTACAAAAAAATTAATAAAAATTAGAAGACAAATTAAAAAGCAGTGAGACAATCTTCCGAATCTACAAATCTTATCTCTTAGATAAGATTATCTTATCTTATCTCGATTATATAAGATAATCTTAGGGGTATACCTTAAAAAAATGGCAATTTTGGCCAAAAAATGAAACTCTTCAAAAATCGTTCAATCTTTGCACATGGACAAGTACACTTATTATAACTAAGAATATACCCGAAATAGTTTGTTTAAAGTCATTTAAAATAAAAAATGACTGCATTTAAAATTTAATTTTTTTCAAGAAATTCACATTCTGTGTGTCATTTGGCTGTAAGTCATTAAAAACTATTAAAAATACGTGATTAGACATTGTAATCCAACAAGGAATCCATCAAAAGTCATATGACATCGATATCGAGAAATTAATTTTCGGCCATTTTTTTGAAAAAATCGAAGGGGTATACCTTAAAAAAATGGCAATTTTGGCCAAAAAATGAAACTCTTCCAAAATCGTTCATTCTTTACACATGGACAAGTACACTTATTATAAGTATGAAAATACCCGAAATAGTTTGTTTAAAATCATTTAAAATAAAAAATGACTGAATTGAAAATTTAAATTTTTTCAAGAAATTTACGGTTCTGTGTGCCATTTGGCTGTAAGTCATTAAAATCAATTAAAAATAAGTGTTTAGACATTGTAATCCAACTAGGAATCCATCATAAGTCATATCACTTCGATAGCGAAAAATTAATTTTTGGCCATTTTTTGAAAAAATCAGAAGGGGTATACCTTAAAAAATGGCAATTTTGGCCAAAAAATGAAAATCCTCCAAAATCGTTCATTCTTTGCACATGAACAGGTATACTTATTATAAGTAAGAAAATAGCCGAAAGAGTTTGTTTAAAGTGATTTAAAGCAAAAAATGACTACATTGAAAATTTAATTTTTTTCAAGAAATTTACGTTTCTGTGTATCATTTGGCTGTAAGTCATTAAAATCAATTAAAAATACGTGTTTAGA
>JABFQC010000449.1:0-27483 GCA_022817085.1 Psilanteris sp. ZL-2020
TCTCTTTAACCTAAACGGGAAATTTTAGACGTTTCGAGGTTTAAATTAGAGTCTACATTACCATTTACCTTTAACAATTTTGAAGCTAAATTTTTAGGGTCAAAATAGTGTTAAATTTCGACTCGGGATGGCATTCGAGGTAAGAAGAAAAGGAAAAGACATTACAGCGCCTAAATGCATTTGAAATAAATTTGTTTATTCGCCTCAGAAACATATTTCGCGTTCTAAGATCATTTCTTATTATTTATCAGAGGCATTACCAATTACACGGTCGGGACTTTAGTGGTTCGACTTTAAATTTAAAAAGAAAAAAGAAAAAAAAAGAAAAATATTTGTTCCGCGAAGTGCTTATAATTAACTGTGGAATATTTGTAGTCCGAGCCAGAGCAATTATTTTAAGAATTTTATCTATCAAAGAAATGAGAAATGTTTTCTTTATGCGGTCTAAACCTTTGTTAAAAATTCCATTAAAAAAATGAATTTGCATTGTAATTTATGGCGAATCGTTATTCAAAGACGACGATACGATCGTATACTCGGAACGAGTTCGAATAGCAATTTCATCCGATTCAGAAATTGACGATTGTTTATATCAAAATTTGTTCGGCGGAAAATTGGATGTAACGAATTTCGTAATTGCAACCATATAACGACGAAAATTAATTTAAACTTATCCTACAGAAATTCTACTTTTAATTATTACATTGTGTGTGCAAGTGCGTTCAAAGTTCGCGTCTTTCTTTACTTTAGTCGCAATTAAATTCGGCGACATTCCATTCAAATATAACAACGGTAAATAAAGGTCTCTATAACAACTCCGATCGATTTTACATTGTATCGATATGAAAAGGCTTCTGTTATACGTTAAAACCACGTGAAAATAAGGTATTTACTTTGTCATCGAGTCATCGATTTTAAGAGGAATACAGGATCTCTCTTTTCTACGTGCATTCTACATTGAAATCACGTGTATTCCACGTGCAACTCACGATTCTTCGTTTTAACATATATTACACGTGAAAATCTCGTCAAACCAATATTTATGAAAAATAAAAACAAAAATCTCATATCAAATAACAAAGACTTGAAAATTATCGAAGAAAATGTTCGAATTAATATCATCTCAACAAACCCTCTTAATAGGATAAATAACTTTTCTCGCCCTCTCAAAAGATCGCCCGAAGAATTCCGCAACATTATTCTTTAATAGAGATTTTAATCGTTTTTAAAGAGTAATGTTTATCTAGGGAATTGATGCGCATCCAATGAAAATGAAATTTGCCAAGAAAGTATCTCGGCTCGTAAATTTGCGTTTAACGTTGCGTTTTATGCTATGCCATCATATATGTAACGCGAGCCTTATGCTTCATACGTTTGAGTTGATTTTTTTTATCGCGTCGCGCATAGTAGGTTTAAGAACGGTGTCCGCATTTTTTGATGCATATGTGAACTAAGATGGATAAACAACGTCCAAATGAAAATGACAAAATACAACAAAAAAAAAACGTAATACAAAAAAATGTAATACAAAAAAAAAACAAATTTAAGTTGCATGCTTTCGAGATGCAAAAAGTGTCGCAAGCTTTGCATAACAAGGAAGAAGTTGAAATTCGATTGCAAAAGTTGCAGATCAGTAACGAAATGTTACTGTTGCCTTTTACATAATTGGAATCAAGGGAACAAAAGAAAAGCCCTATAGAATTAAAATAAAAAAGAAAAAAAAACAAAACAAAACAAAAAAAGGAAAACAAGAAAGGAAAAAAAAACACCAACGAAAGACAAGAATGCAAATCCGTAATTAATGTCGCAAGATTTGAATATCCGCGGAATCAAGTCTTAATGAAATATTGACTCCTGATGATGAGTTCAGAAACTTTTCATATTGGCGCGAGACACTCATTTCGTCGTAAAATAATACTTCGTAAATCAATACGTCGCGAGACTGTATTTGTTGCTATTTAAAAAATGAATTGCTTGAATCGCATTGACAGTTTACGCGCTGCTGTTCCTTAATTGTAAAAAATACGTCATTGTCGTGTCAGATTTGCACGAACCGTATATGCGAATTACTCCCTCGGGAGTAAAGTTGCAATAAGATGTGCTCGGTATGCATGGAGAAAAAAATAACGCGTGAAATTTGTTTTTCGAAATTCGTTTTTCTTGAAAAAGAAAAAACCTGTTCCACTGTCGGACAGAAAATCTAAGTATTTTGATTTATCTTTTTGTAAACGTCTCGGCTAAAGTCCGCGAAAATTGATCTGTTCTCCCGCTTCTGGATAAGATAATTCTATTATGGTTACTTTTTGTTTGAAAAACCTGTAGAGTCGGTCTCTCTCTAAGCTATATTAATGGTGCTGAAAAACGTAACCTGAAAAACAGTTATTCATGAGGTGTTTATAAATAGGAACAATGACGTTAAAGAATCAGGCAATCGATAATGATAATATACAATGTTCAATTTCATTTACCTTTCGAATTGTGCACGAAGTTTGGAAATACATATGTAAGATTCTCACGTTTTTCAAACAGATTCCAGACGCTTTTATGGACTCAATGAGTTAATTTTGCTTTTCGTAGATTCCTCCTATTCCCTTAAATTCAATTTTTTGCCATCCCCGAACAAGAAGAGAACGATAAATTTGCAACTTTTTCGGTGCATTTAAATATGGTTCATTTTTTGGGTCTCCATTTGAACCCAAATTGCAACTCAGTTACGTAAATTCCGGAATTAACTGTGTACCATAATCGTTAAATTTGATGATAATTATATGATATTTGATGACCCATTGGAAGCATTCCAGAAATAAGATAAATTGCGTTGCAATGAATATATAAATAACTGCGGACAATTAAACGAATTTCACTAACCTTGTAGAAAAAAGCTTAGGAATTAAAGAAGGGAAAAAAAGAAGAAGTGAAAATACCCAACAAGAACTGCTATAGAATTCCCAGAGGCAATTATTTTTGTATAATAATTACTTTACACCAACAAATAGCTGTAATTGATATAGGAAAAAATTGATTCCAAAACATTTATATATGTATTCATATTATCGTAATTGTAAGAACGTTATTTTGACAAATTTTAATTTCTTTTTACACATAATTGAATTTAGTTTTAATTTTTGCGTAATTACGTAAATAATAATATAATAGTTAAATACGATATACGTATTTGTAATTATCAACAAACAATTTTTTTGACAGGATTCAATCTACACCGAGAGAAATAAATGACGAAAAATTACTATTTATTTCCTTAATTTGGAATTATAGGTGAAACAGAATAATATTTACGGTTTTTAAAAGGAATAAGTAAGTTTTTTACATCGAAAAATACTACTTTATCATAATATATTACTTTTAAAAACAATAAATATTTTGGGTTTTCTCTTATGATTCCAATTTAAGGAAATAAATGATAAATTTTCGTCATTTATTTCTGTCAGTGTAAAGATGTTAATTATGTTATTATAAGTGCGCATTTATTATTTCTTAACAAATTAAGATTCGCATTTTGGGTTAACACAAAACAAACCCGAATTATTAATATGGATGATAAGTGATATACTTTCCAAATAAGACTATTAAATTGTGTATAAAACTAAATTCAAAATTAATGGAATTGATTCGAATATTTATTTAATTAATTTTACTCAAATGATACTCATAGCATTAATAAATGGAAATTAATACTAATTAATAATTACACACACAAGTGGCAGTATGTTTTAATTAAATTGTATTGACAGTATATGTGTTTTAATTAAACTGTATTGATTATTAATATATTTTGTTATTTAAAGCAAATAATTTTATACTCTCAATTGCAGTAAAACGTTAATTGCATTGATATAGTAATATGTAAAATTAAAACAAAATTATGTACACTTAAATTCGATGAAATTAAACTAACAAAAATTGGACCCTTTTCTGTCAAATTCTATTTAATTATTCTATAATATAGTTAGATAATTTATCTTCGCTTATTGAATTTTTTGATAATTTGGTGTAAAATGATAATTTATTTACCAATATTCAGGATTCTAAGAAAGTTTACCTTACAGTCATATACAAATTACATTTGCGATGAATTATCAGAAACTATATTCCTCTAAAATAAAAATTTCAAATTTAGTATTTTGAAATTGAAAACATTTATATACCTTGAATAATATTTAGATTATTTATATAATGATATGCAATGGCAGATATAATACTTCTCAATCGAATGGTTCATAGACTCTTTTGCATGCTAAAAACTGTACAAGATAGAAAATTAAGAAGTTCTGAATAGAATCATTCCTTTGAACTTTTATGCTGTATTGAACTCAAAGCAAAATTATTGCAACGAGCAGTTACAGAAGTAGAATTTTAAAATTCAACGCAAAAACAATATTGCAATTTAGCAAAAACAATTCGTCATAAACTTGGCCGGCAATATGAAGACGACGAGTTCATAAAGGAGGTCGTTAAATAGAACATACTTAATGTCGAGCGATATATATTCAATAACATTTGTAATCATTGTCATACTTCTTTGGATTTACAACACGTACGCATTTAATTAAATCACTTTAATGTCGAAGTCTTTGGGTATTATTAAGGCGGTTACTTTTTAAAGTACACTCCGAGAATGATATGTAATTTCATTTGCGCGCTGTGTGTTTCATTTACTGGAATTTGAACAAATCTAATTAGGTTTTTTCACGCCAAAACGTGAATCGTTTTTTATACTTTCGACGTTATGCTTCTTTTATAACGCAAAAAAGTTATAAAGTTAATAAATGTAATATAAATAATAAATGCAAAATACTCTTCGTTTTTTTAATACTAAGATTACTATTCGAATGGCATAATAATGTTTAAGTTGCAAAAATGTTGAAAAATTACTATACATATAAAGCTATATATAAAAGTAGCATAATCTTGGAAAGAAATATTCAATGTCTTGAATAAAAATATAACATTTGTTAAATCATGTTCTATTTATACAAATTCAATTGCAATATTTCCATTATCATTTTTCTTCTTTTCATATAATATAATACGATAAAATCTTCTTTGTGTACCAATTTATCCATTTGTACCGTACGATTATAATTTTATAATACATTTTTATAATACTTTAATGCCAATTCTGATGTTTATATACTAATTTTATGATTATAATATTTTATAGTGCGAGTTATATAACTGCTTTCGTTAGTCGCAACGAACTAAAGGTAACTCTAATTATATAAATGTAATTTCGTTTTATTTTGAGGTTTTATTGTGGGTTTTATTCCGATGGTGGTATCGTTTAATTATTAAAGTCCATCAGAAACGTGTAGTGAAATTAAACGATATGAAAGAATTTACGACAAACATGTTACCAAGCTCGATTATAGTAAAATTGACAGTTCAACATTACCTATTGATTGGGTTTCTATAATCGATATGCATTTGCAGTGTGGTTTACGGTGTAAAATCAGTATTGTCTCCTTTGGCCTGCTTCTGCATATCATAAGTTACATGCTTAATTTGCTAATATAGTTGTATGCGTACGATTGATTTTTGATGCCATTGAATTATTAATCGAACAATGTAATTTATTTTAGCACCTTATTAGGTTACGTAAGTGTCTAATAAAATGCATGTATAAATACGTCATGCATAATTTATTCTCGACTTGCATTTCAGTTTTAACATCCTACTATAAATGAATTAAAAAATTATGATTATTTTACAAAATCTGCTATATTTCGATAAATTCCTTTTGTAACTATTACATAATAAAATCTATACGATTAAATAAATCGTTTAAGAAAAGTACTTTTATATCTTTGCATTTTCAAATAGTGTATATTGTTAAAGAAGAAACGCATATATCTTTGAACATTCAACCACCTAAGCTTTATATCATATTCATCGAGATACACCGAATGGACATATAGTATTTCAGTTTTTTTCAAATAATAAATCGAATCCATCGAGTAAAAAATGGACAAAAATTAAAATAGAACAACTTAATAAATTAATACATTTTTTCTGCAAGTAAAAATTACAATATATGTAATAAAAATAAACTGATAAAACTGACTTTAAGATCTGTTAATATGTACTCCAAACGGGCAACATTTCAAATTATATACAATATTTGATGACGTCTACAATAATTTTTACAATAATTTCTACAATAATCTATCCCACGTCCCACTTTCATTATTGACATTCTGCTAATTTTATCATTACATTTGTTTTATTACACGATCAAGCCACCAACAAGCGATACAGCAACATTCACAAAACCAAACCTGCAGTTTGCAGGACAGAAACAGAAATTACAAACGAATCCAATACAAAGCAGCGAAATCGCCCGCGACTGATCGCAATGTGTCCCATTTGGAAATTTGTGTTCATGATTTGGCGGGAAAAACAGCGCGTGTGCGATGAAAGTCATTGACGCGTAGCCAAGAGGAAGCGGGTGGCGCAGTCGTCGAAGTTTTATATCGCGCACGGATTGCGCGCTTGTATGATTAATAATCTGAAAAATGAAAGACGCCGAACAATGCGGTCGTACTCGTAACATGACTAATAAAGAAAAGAAGTGGTAGAACACGGTCGCGCGCTTCAACGAAACGGGTGTAAGCAAGCTCGCATAAAGTACATAATTGCGCGGATTCGCACTGTGTTCCTTTCAGCGCAGACCATCCCACCCAATCTACTTTGAATCTGCGGAAAATTGCATTCACGATTCTCGTCTCACTTTATGCAACCGCGCCGCACAATGGCCAACACCGAATCCACCAGTTGCCAGCCCCACGCCCCTCTCGCCCGTCTTCGTAACCCGATAAAAGCCGACTCTGAATCCTGCAGGATTGCTTTGAATCCTGCGCCGGTCTCAGTCTCGGCGCGACCAATCGGCTAGACCGGCCGATTGTTTATGCCGCCTGTTTGTCGCGCTTCTTTTATCGGCCGCAATTGTCCGATTATCTCCTCGTGCGTTATATCCCCGGTAATAACCGGGCGACCGGCATTCAGAGCGAATCCGAAGGCCGTCCGAGTTGGAGCTGCGCGGTTGCCGGAGATAAGGCATGAAATTAAATTCGACAGAAAGTGGGTCGTTTGTGGGAGCGCGCGTATAACTATCGTATCGCGTTCCCTTCTATTCCGTCACAATTGGCTTCGCGATTGTGCGACGCAATTCACGAAACGCGGCTCTTTCGTCCGACGACGAAGACGCCTGAAACGAGCGCGACGGATTTCGGCATCCCGTCGACTGTTCACGAAATTAGCTGGCGCGGTCGGCGTTTTATGGTGGGACCAGACCGCAGTTCTCATCCCCGTCCACGGGCGTTTATTTAATCACTGCGATTGACAGTTTTACGGTCCGTTTTACATCGTCAGGTGTATGATTAAAGCACCGTCGGACGCAGTGGTACCAAATTTGTAGCTCTATCCTTGTCTATGGGATTTTTTCCACCAGAAAATGGATGGCTGAAAAAATTCCTCTACCGTTTCTGTTTGAAGATTTTCCGGCAACTCTCGTTGAACGGTTGAAGGTGAAACAAAAAAGCAATTCGCGAAGGATCGTTCAACAGTGGAATCCTGTCTGGATAGAAAAAGGTGGCAAACAGTTAATTGCACGCGAATGTGCGATTGTTGTTATTATTATGCGAAATCGAGTCGATTTTATCAGACAGGCTGGTTGAATTAACCATGCGGATTTGTGACAGATGTTAACTTTCGAGATTAATTAAAGAGATATTTGGGATTTGATTTGAATCCTAATGAGACCATTAATAACACGGATCTCGAGCCTTGGTCCTGGGACCAAATAAGACCAATATTAGGAAACCGACGAGATGTTATTAAACGATGTCGTTCGGAATCGCGGCTGATCGTGATTTTTGAATTTCATTTGTGTTCGACACTCAGAAGACTTGTTTTCCTGGTTGTGGCGAAAGATGAATGGTCGGATTCGCGCTGTTGGGATAAATCAATGGAAATAATATTCAGCAACCATTCGGCGTTCGCGCCAACCAGGAGTTTCAATTCAAATTTAGTCAATCTAAGATAAGAATGCGGACGGACATTGTGTTTCGAAAATAGCATTTGCTGCTAGGTCCTAATACCAGAAGGAGCTGTGCAAATAATGTGGCCGAAAGCGTTGGCATGAAATAAAAACGATGCTACCGCTTGACAGACGACGATCATGGAAATTAACGTTGAATCGTATTTTTTGGGATAAGTCGCGCGGTGTAGTTTCAAGTAACCATAAAATTTTGCTTTATGGTGATTTTATAGGGATTTTATTAGAACCGCGCTAGGTAAGAAAATTACGTATCCACCTAGCTCGGAATAATGTTAATAGAAAAATGCGTTTCGTCGGTACACGCCGTGTTCTTAATAATAAAATAAATTCGGGTTTATTAAATTAAATGACTTGAAAATAAATGGATTCTCTGAACAAACGAGCAATTTTGTTTAACAAATACAAAATTTCGCGTATGAAATTGAAATGACATTTCAATAACATTAAATCACAATAAATTGAAAGCAGTTCAATAAAATTTTATTTAATCTTCAGTCGACGATATAAGTAAGGAAATTCGTAAAATATTAAAACGTGGACTTACGATTGTGCGACATATATCGTCAAATTAATCGAAAAGCTACGATTAGAACATAGTATGACATCGTTTCAAAACTCTACTACTCCGTCCTTGTTTATCCTGCGCAATTGAAGAGAGACGCGAACTACGTGAAAACAACACTGTGAAATTTGTGCGTGGAATTAATTATAAACGCATTCCTTTGCGCGATAGTTTCATCGCTAAAACAAAATTGTGTACATATTAGTACGATGTTGTAAGAATTAATGAATTGGCTGCGCTAAAAAAGGACGATCTTAGACGAGCGTCTGAGGGTTAAAGGATTAAGAAACTTTGTTACTGCGGCCCTAGAAGTATGTTAAGTAGTTTTTAAGGAATATAAAATAGGAAATTAACCGAGACAACATATCATGCGGTAATGTAAGTCCCTCGTAATTGATTATACTTTAAAGTTATTCTTTATCATTTTATTCGTAACGCGCGGCGATATTAGACTTCCTTCGCCCAAGAGAGTTGTGACTAAGATTGAATTGTTATTTTTTGTACAAGAATTGAAACTTTGTCGGCTAAAAAAGTTTCACTGGAAGCGACATTTTTATTGCAATAGATGTTAAATTGAAAGTATGAATGGAACTTTGTGTCTTATTATTTGCACTTTGATTTCGCGAGCGATACTATTCGAAAACCTTTTATTACAATTGTTTGCTTAATTTATTATTTATTATATTTATTTCATTATGAACAAATGGTTTAATGTCCGTAAAAACGAACAGAGTAATGGTATTATGGTCTTTGTTGCACGAAATAAATCATACAAGTAAAAGTGGTTGAGTCGCGATGTCATGTTGTCCTTTGCTGTAGCGTTGATTAGAAAAGGAGGGAACGATTGAACACAGCACAAAGATTACAATATATTTATAATTACACGAAACAAAATAAGTAAAATATTAGAATAATTGATCACACGTTCGCGAAAGTAAATTTTTTATTTTACAATGTTTTTTCAATTTTATTTGTCACGCGTGCAGGTTTATAATAATTTTAACCAGTCACTGCATGGTTTCTACTTAGTCTCGTGATACTCGCAAGAGGGTTAATGCACTATACGAACTTCGTAGCTAAAAGGTTAATTCGAAAGTTACAATATTTAAAAGTGAACTCTGCGCCGTGTGTATTAACGTTCACAAACGGTAATTTATTATATTATAAAAAATCAATTGAAGTTCCATCAGGGAATCATGTTAATGAAATTAAAATAAATTCAACGATCCTTTGAAGAATAATATACATCAAACAAAAATTTTTCAATTTGTCCGAGTTGATCGATTTCAATTAGTTTTTGATATTTTGTGTCTTCTGAGAGTCAGTCCTTTGTTTTCATTTGGGTATTCGCAATCATTTGGAGTTTATTAAAGATTTCGAATGATTCATTGATGGTAAGACCTAATTTATTTCGATTTCCGGGACAGACAATGAACTTGAATTCCAAAAATTGGTCGATCAATAATAATTTGAACATATAAGCATGACGTTTTAATCCAGAATCTAGTATATATATATATGTACCATAAACCTGACCAGGATTTTACTTGGTCGGATTGGTTCGCTAATCAAGATATGCAGTTGCAAATATACGATTATTCCGTATACTTAATCTGATCGAAAAAATTGAACGCGGGAAATATTGTCGAGTAGCTTTTAATATAAGAGACAGTAAAACATAACAAGTCTGGCGATTCTTCAAAAAGAACAATTCTGGATCAATAAAAAAAAATAAAAAAGGAAAGACCTTACGTTAAAAGGATGAAACTAATAAAAATAAATCAACTGCTGTTCAGAAAAATGATACCAGCGCTATATTTTATAGCCTTGTTCGACTACTTTAAAGATGACCAGATAATTTTTGCGAGATAAAGATTTGCTGTCTGCGGACAAGAACAATCTTATATTTATTGCAATGGTCGAACGCAGATAGCACTATGTCAATATTGCCGTATATCTGTAGCTCAGGGAACATTTGCGATCCGACCGAAAGTCAAAATTATGGAGCTGAATGGAAAGCAAATTTTGGGATCAAATGATTGTACGACTCAGGAAGCTGACAGAATTGGATTATAGTTGCGAATGAAAATGTTTATTTGCAAAAATAGTTTCGTATAAAAATACACTGTACAAATCGGTAGTATAAGAATGTCTTATTTCAAGACACTTCCTTAGAAAAGATGTTAAAAGTATCTTCTTATTGAACATTATTTCTGTAGTTTTTTGGTAAGGTTTAGTAATTTTCCAATTTCACTGAAAAACAATCTTAAATAAAATTGAAACTCTAATTTTGAATTCCAGTTTCATTTGCTGTCGCCAAATTAGAGCAAACTATGTATTCGGTCATTTGTGGATCAAAATTATTACAAAATGAATAATGATTAAGCAATATTATATAATGGTGATGGTCTATAATGAAATATAATAAGAACTTTTTAATGACAATATCTGAATAACTGCGGAAAGATGCAAATAAATTTGCACGGTTGTTGTATTCTTATAGATAGAAAAATTAAATCTGAATGAGATGTAATTCCTCAATAGGAATTGGATTTAAATATTGATGAATCCCCGTCAGATCACTAGGTCATAGACAGTAGCTGGGACGTGTAAAGTCAAGCACAGAAGTAATTATTATCTATAGTGCTTGAACCGGGTCGAAAGTGCACAGCATGCTGAAGGAGCTAATAACGAAATTATATTACTGTATTGATCGGATTTAATTTGTTTAAACAAATCGTATTTATTATAATTGACCACAATATCCTTTTTCGTTTTAAGATCCTTGAACAAAAAATGCAATAAACCAAAAAGAATGCACTGTATTGTATATGTGTATATTGAATAGTTGGCAGTACTTCGTTCAAACAGTGTTGCTAACGTGATAAAATTGACGCAGGCGTTGCTGCAGCTGTTCTTTGAATTTTCATTTTTATTACATCTATTGTTATATTTATAATGATGTTTATATTACTTCATTCTTAAACCAGCCGAAGGTGACAAAATTTAACGATAAATTCGTGCATATTCAATGGGATTAAATTTGTAATTTAACTAAATAAATCCTATTCATTCTCTTTGCATATTATATCATTTTTCACTTTAAACAAAACGCATGCAAAAAAGCAGCAAGTCAAAAAGATTATCGAGTTGCGATATCCAGTTTCGACCGAATAATTGGCAACACTTCGTTCAAGCGGTGTTGCTAAATTGATAAAATTGATGAGGGCGTTGCTGCAGGGTTTTCAAGCATTTGAATTTTCATTTTTAGTGCATTTTCGAATTAAACGACTGCTCGCGAATGATCCACGTAATCATACTTTCAATCCAATTCCCGAAATAGTCGTCAATAAATAAACTTACGAGTCGACGGCCGTTATAAACTATATTAAGTTCCCTTTTGTATTTACAACCATTGATTCCGATAGAGCAGCGCACTAATTACAGCGAATTTGCAGAAGACCATTAAACGGTAATTGCGAAGAAAAGAATCGCACGAAATTGCGTTGCAGTGAAATTGTCTGCAACTGAGATATGTGATAGTTTATGAGCTTCAGATCCAAAGTTCCCTTGGGTCCGAGACACGAAAATGGATAGTTTTGGAGATAAAGGGAATCAAAGGTTGCGTACACGGCCGCGTTCCGGGAGGGAATTAAAAATAAAAATATGTTGCTGAATGCAAGACGTATGATGCTGAGGTAATAAGCTCTCGTCTCCTCCCGGGATTCGCATACGTAATTCGCATTCTTTGAACATTAGGAGAGAAATGAAATTTCACGTATATCTGCTATTCAAAATGCACTTGGCAATAGCTTATCGAATGATTGGGTCTTTGTAAAAATTGTTGCTCGCGATGTGCCGTTATTTAATAAACCAAAGATCATGCAAATTTATTTGTCTCGGAGAACGAACACGGGAGGTTGGAACCAGAAACGCAAACGCGTCTATAGATATAGATTATCGTATCGTGCATCGTAAATACAAAGCAAAGAAATCGCATCTTGAAACATATTACTAGAGTGGAGAGCAACAAGCGGATTTATTGACAAAATGGCTAACAAAAATGACACTTGAGATGCTGCGCGCACGGAGCAGCTGTGACGTCAAGAGGATTTCTAATGAGTAATCACCTTATTGACTGAAAAACGCTCTGAATATATATACGACCATCGCAGTTTTTATTGCAATTTTACAGACCGTTTTTGTGCAAACTTCATCGCTATATACAGCGACTAGATTTTGCGCATCTCGCATAAGTGCTCCACATCCTCCCATTTTCGGCCGCCGAGAGCATCGCAATAAATACGCCGGATAAAGATTATTTCTATCAGCTGTTTAAACTAATTTTCCTCAATTACGCTTTTAAAACTTGTCCTCTGGCAATACGCATGTAAATGGCGCGGATTAATATAATGCCGATCGAAATTAGATCCGTATCAAAATGAAATGTTCTTGCTTATATATATACGTACGAATCCCTCGAGCAACTGGAACGAATCCACGGGTGGAGTATTATATAATACACTACAAATTTAATGGAAATACTCAATTCGACTCAAGCAAAATATGAGCGTCTTCCGACCGAGGGGTTGCAGGTACATCGCTCGGTTCATAGGTCGAGTTTCGATTATTTGCGTATGTTTTTGCACGCGCAAAGTCCGCACGAATGCATTTACAATTTTTATCTCCGCGATTAGTCGGGCTTTTAATAGAATTCATTTGGAGAACCCTAGAGCATTTCGCGGACAATCGGCGAATCTCCGGGGAACCGACGTGGAAGCTTCAGAAATGCGGGGTGTTTTTGTTAATTGAAACCCGAGATTCAAAATTTCGATCCGTTTCGGCTTTTTGCCTGCCGTTTGTCCCGCTGTTTTGTTTATTAACTGTTTTTTGCTTTCGACATTTTGTTCTGGTCATTTCGATGACCGAACAAATATGCGCTCCGCTGAACGTAAAAATAATATATTTTGATAAAAATCGTTTGTGCAAACGAAGGATTATTTCCGAAGTTTTGAACAGTTTAGGCGCACTTCATTCAACATTTGTTCCGCGGATGTCCCCATTTTTGTACATCCCAGTTCTGTGTTAAAAACTTCGTAATCTGATTTTCCGCGAGGGGACTCACATTAATCAAGCACTTTGATGTGAGAATACTCATAACTTCTGATAAATGCACCGCGCGGTCAAAATATTTCAGTCCAGAGTTATGCGCTTTTTGTGCAAAATATATAGTTTAAACATTTCTTGCGTTATTCATTAGCGAACAAATAAAATAAAGGAACAAGAAAAGGGGGATCGTTGCGTTTGCCCAAATTTTCAGCTAACAAAAATTCTATTTTACATTTTTCGCGTCAAATTTTTCATACTCACTAATAATCAATGCGGTATGAAATGTAACCCCGACAAGAACCGACGGAATACATAATTTGAATTGTGCGAAAAAAGAAGAAAATAATAAAATTATATTTGTATCATGATTTCGCCGTGGTTGATTGTGTAGAAAATTTGGACTCGAATTGTAAATTTGAATCTGTTTGCTACTTTGTTTGCGAATACTGGCCTCTATTATTTTGGGAATCAGTTTTATTTACAATACAAACATATAAATGCATTTATAGTGCATATTGTATTTATAATGGATTCATATATATTTATAATACGCGAACGCGCGATATCAAATTTACAACCACCTGAATAATTATCTAACATAACCTCAAATTGTAATCTCACTTATGGCAACCGAATTCTGGATATAATATGTCAGCTATACGCTGGTCCGGAAAATATAGACAATTATTAGAATATTCATTTAGCATAATCCAAAGTCAATTCATCCATAATTTCAATTGATTTATCATGTAGTCAAATGAGTCCGATTGAACGTCAAGCGCTCCGAAAATTGCTTTGGTTAAAGTTGCGAAAACACGCGATAATTTTTAATATTCATTTGTCGAAACACAGTTCTCACGTTATAATCGAAAAAGATAAAAGATAAACAAAAATTAACATCAAAATCGATAATTTGTCGCAGTTATTTATTTTTTAGTTTACAAACAATAATTTAACATTTGTTCTGTTTGAAATACGCTTGCAAATATTACAGTTGGACAAACAATTTACGGCAATATTTTTCTTTTAAACGTTTTGTTGAAAATTATATGTAATAAACTTCACTAGGTTTCATATGATATTAACATAATTGTGTAAACCAAGAATCTTTTTATTAATTTCAAAAGTTTGCGTACGTGCAAATTTGTGCGTAGATTACGCGCATTACACAGTCTGCTCTGTCTAATTAAAAACTTAATTATATAAAACAAAGACGTTAAAAACACTGCAAAAATAATTATCACGAAAGTGTCTCAATAATACGCACAAATGTCTCGCGCTCGAACAAACGATGTCGCAACTAATGGTCACTCGTGTCTTAAAGTAAGACACACGTATCACATTTTTTGCAGCGAACAGTCATTTAACGCGATAAGCTCGAAATACTATTAATCCGAATGACTTTTCGCGTTAATTCTAAATCCAAAAGAATAAAAGAACCAGCTGAAAAATGAAAGAAACCCACCGCAGCCATCCGTAAGACGTTTTTTCGACGTCCTTTGTTCGTGTCGTTGTATTCGAATTCCCACTCCCGGCGATCCATTATGCTCGTCGCGAAATGGAAACGAAATTTCACCGTAATAATAATCTATTTTATGTCGAAGTTTAGATGAGCGGTCAAATGTTTACCTCAATTAGTGAAACCAATTTGTCTGCTTAAACGCTATTGCTTAAATAGAAACGTCTATTTCATTTATATAACATTCCATTTACGTCCGCGCGCAATCATTGAACTGTAATATTACACCGACGACGTAGACGATACTTCGACGGAGCGCAAAAATCGTAAATGAATATTTATGTGCCGCGTGACATCATTTTTCAATCAATTTGTCCGCGACTATTAATTTCGTGGGTTGTATTAATTATTATTTATGGCCGGCGTGTAATGCGCCCGTTCGCGGCGCGCGAAATCACCGGGTTCTTGCGAGCCGGCGTCGGGTGGCGCAGTCGCTTTCAACGGGCTTCAAACGCGCGTTGTGTCGCGCGTCGAATGGATTGCCGTTCGCGGCTGATTATTGATTTATTATTAACAAATGTAATTCGTAAACAAAGTACGGTGAGGTCGCCGTCCGCGGATGCAACGCTCTCGCGTAACGCGCGTCACAAATATATGCAACTGGAGCGCAAAAATGCACAGACGACACTTTTCCGGATGAAAATATTTTACATCGAACAAAGCAAACACACGGCGAGAATGAAATCTCGTTAATGCCGCTTTTTCGGCGGGGATTTCGAGGCAAAAAATCGATTCGCGCACCCGGGGTCGAATCGGTTTACGATTCATTGTGAGATGTATATATATATATAGTTAGATATTTGCTACATTAAATTTAATATCGCGCAAACACGTAATTTACGTCTTAACTTCGTTGCAATTCAAACACAAGTCCAGTTGCGATCGAAATTGCGCGTATGTACACGCGAAAGTCAATTAGAAGAAAATGAGGCTTTTTATTGGCGCGCGGCACAAGTACGCGAATGTCGAGCGCTCGTGCGGATCGCAAAAAGTGAGGTTAGGGTAACTGGCCTACGCCGTTTCATCGGACCTTTAACCCGCGTTTCAGGTTAAATGAAATGACTAAATTGGTGAAAAGGGTAGTTGACCAATGAACCCTAATTTCCATTGCATATACGGGAGTACTGCATATATACATGTATATATATATATATGTATCGTCTATATAAACGCGCAGCACACGCATTACATACACACGTATATACGTATGCGTACGCGCATAAATATGATGATGTCTCATAACACTATGGCATTTGATCGCGCAAGCATAGCGGCAAGGCTTATCGCTCGATTTTCTGAGCGTGCGAATAAGCCAGAAGCTGTCGAAATGATTGGCCCGCTTGATGTCGATGCGCCGAGCGTATTTCAAACGGTATAAACGCATTAGAGCGGATCGGCAAGGTCTGTACCGAGGGCCTGTGGCCCTACGAGCTCGCAATCAATAACTTGGCTGTAGCGTAGGCGGGATGCCGGCTGGTTAGTCGAATCGGGGATGAGACGGAATTGGATCGACTGGCCGAGGGCGAGAAAGACGAATGAGAATAAAGGTACGACTGACCAAATCCCGCGGAATACATATCGCTATACGATTGACATGTTTATCTCCAATTCACGAAAACGCCTGGTTTATATGTGTCGTTTATATAATGCCGCATGCCGTCATTTATTTTTTCGTCGAGCTCTGATTTATGGTAACGTGCAGGCCGACCACCTGAGTTTATTTATTTCTTTTTTTGTTTTGTTTTCTTTTTTTTTTTTTTTTTTTTTTTTTTTTTTTTTTTTTTTTTTGTTATATTTCCTTTTCGGATCGATTTTAATGTAAAATTTTTTTTTCATTAAATTTTATTTTCCTTAGTCAAGGAAAATGAAACTGAAAAAGAAATCGTAAAAGTCTGCTTTATGATCCGCTGTTTTCTGATTTTAATTTATGACGATCTATGTTTCTGATTTTATTTGCAATCGTAAACAAAACGCATAATCAAAAATAAAATAAAAAAAACTGACGAACTGCGCAATTGAAGGGAATATTAAAATTAAATGTTTTTTTGAAATTAAAATCAATCATTTTTGATTTGTTTGCTTCGATCGATGGAAAAAACTACTGCGCCACCTGCCATTCCCTCACCGAAAACACTCAGTGTTTAACACAAATACTCAACTTGAGCATCATTTCGTACGCTCAAGTTGAGTATTATATTAATTATCTCTATAATATAAATAAATATTGAACATTTCTATAATTAAATCGTTTATATAAAATTGTATTATAATTTATAGATTAGTTCAAAACTGAAAATAACAGTCAAATTTATATAATACTCAACTTGAGCGTACGAAATGATGCTGCAGTTGAATATTTTTTGTTAAACATTGAGAATATTTTCGGTAAGGGATTGTGATACTTTATGAGGTGGAATTTTGTAATAACAATCAAGTTCATTATCAGCATTTTTTGCGATTTATCAGCGAACCAATTTTGAATTGCATTTAAGACCATTTCTTAATGAAATAGATTATATAATATTGGAAGGCATTAACTGCGTTAAAGACGCGCGTAAAAACACGTATTTATATTTAAATGATTAATCGCCAATAAAGTTACGAGCCTATAGAGTGTTATAATTTAATTTATGTTAAACGTTCGAGTAACGTGCGTTGCGTCATAATTGGACTAAGGATTTGAAGCAATTACGGTGCCGATAAAAATCTAGATAAATTGCAGTAATTTACTTATAAACAACAGTTAAAAAAGATTCTCAATTTTTTTCATTCCAATTAAACATTGCGACGAATGTTAATGATCGTCACGTCTATATTTAGTTCAATTCTTCAGTATACACTTTATAATTCAGATACGGTATAAGTGTTTTTATTAATCATTTCTATTATTACTTATTAGAAATACTTTAACGTATATATATAACACAGAGAAAAAGTGTATTTAATAACTTACTATATAATATATTAAAATTCACTGCTAAAAGAAATATAATACACGTGTCTTATTTAAGATACAAAGCGACTTATACAAAGAAACAGTGACATCTAAAGGACTTTTTTATCAGTGTTTTTACACAAGTTGAATGTAATATTGTATATTAATATTAATATAATATAATATTAATATTATAATATTGTGTGCATTAAAATGTTTAATAAATTATATAGTAAATTGTTTAATAAATTTTTTCTTTGTGTAAACCTTTTATAAAGAATTAAAAAAATTATGTATATATATATGCTATTGTAATATGTCATATATAATATTGGCAATATTTTTATATAAAATATAATATAAATAATGAGCAATTCACATTTCATATACCCGATATAAGTCGGATGATATAATTAATTAAGACGTTTATATCTTATAAGATAATGTACAATCAATTATAATAACACTGTATTATTGTAAGATGTGAGTGTGTTAAAATAAATTACATACATTTCTCACGTTGAAACAGTTGCACACGTCTGTGGCACCGTTAAGACACGGATGATTAAATATATCATAAATAAAGCGAAATAACAAATTATTTCGCGAAATTAATATAAACAAATAATAATATACAAATATATATATGATAATGAATTATTTCTGAATAATTAAAGCAAAGTGTCCTTTAAAGCGTCTATCGTATATAAGGAGTCTTAATAGCAGACGCGATATCTTTTTTTAAAATATCTACATATAAGACCGCTCATATCTAATTTTATTCCACATTAAGTGATACTGATGTGTCAAGTTAAATGTAATAAATAAACAAAAAAAATCATACAAGTTATACTTACAAAATTTTAATTTTGTTATTAAAAATCTATCAACAATAACTATTATTATTATAAAAAAACGAATAACATTGTGAACGTAGAATCCGGTTTTTGTTAAATCAATATAAGATATCCATAATTTTGTTTTTTAACCAACGCGAATCGAGGAATAAAGAGGAAAAAATTTGGCGCGATTTCGTAATTTCATTTATCATACTTTTTGTACGAAAAATATCATTACCGGCGAAAAACCTATTACGATTTATCATCGGCGACATAAATCATCCACGAAATGCGAATTTTCGCGTTACCGATGAAACCGATGAGATCAGCTCCATAATTGGGATCAACTCGTCAACACAAACGCAAACGGCAATTATTAACTCGTGCAAAGTAATACGCAACGTTCCAGCGCTGCGGGCGAAAACCTGTATGTATTCAGGTGCGTCGCGAATCGAGCGACTGCGAGCTCTCGCGGCGAGAACGCGCCGGAACATACGTTTGTCGCGATTTTTAATGAACCGCACGTCAAAAGCAAAAAAGAAAGGACGCCGACGAAAATATTCGATACGCAATCGAGACCGGCCGAGGGCTTGAAAAATGCATTCGCCGCGTTTCTGACTTGTCCCAAATTCATGAAAATGGGTTAGTTTTTATTTTACGCGCTCGCACGTACGAGAGCGGCGTATATATATTTTAATTAAACCACCGAAAGGTATAGAATTTCGCGTTTCTGGTAGAAAAATAACGGTGTAATTGAAATTAGGTTTTGGTCGTTAATTGAACTACGCGCTGCAAATAAAACGTTAAAAGATTTGCGAAAAAATAGACCGGAAACGTGATATTTTCGATTAAATTACAAGTCGGGCTGTAATTTAGCAGTTTTGATGTATGGAATTGAAGTAATGGAATGAAGGTTTAAAACATGATTTCAAGCTTGCGAACAAAATATTGGTAAAAATCGCGCCAAGAAATTTACGAAAATACGAATTTACCATTTTATTATCGCGAATATTGCTATTTTTTGTAATTAAAGTAACAGTTTTATGAATTTACAATATATGTTAAAAGTTTGGTAAATACTTTTAATGAAATTCAACGTTCAAAACCCACAATTGCATTAATTCGTAAAATAAGATAATTTTATTTCTGAACTTGACAATTTAAATATTATTGCAAACGAGAGACATATTTTACTCATTTTAACGTAGTAAAGTGCACAAACGCTTGAAACATAACGGACTCAAGGTATCTTATTTACTTTACTACACGGAAAAAATAATTTAATAAAATTAAATTGATATAAAAATGGTTTAGTATTAAAATAGTCAAAATACGTTGGATCTACAACGAGGTGTGTGTTTTAGACATACCGTGTTTATAAACACAACGGTTTTTTCTTAGAATTCGCTTTTGCATTTTTTCCTTAGAATTCGATTGTTTTCATTCAAACAAATTGTTCATTTCAATTTTACAAAGTTTCTGTGTCGAATCTGCATCGTATAGTCAACATTATCATTTTGTGTTGGATTTATATCATTATTTTTTCGCGTGTACGTTGTGTTGGATATTTGACACCTTAAATCGTCGGATGAATAAAAGTTTATTTACTAATTTTAGTATTCAAAAAAGCGGATTTAGACATCGTTACGTGAACGACCTTGAATTTTATTCATGTTTTCACACACCGAAGAAACTTTATCTGACTTATCTGCGCATAATTATCGAATTCCGCGGCAAAAGTTACATATTATAATTAAGTATGTCAAGCATCGAAACTATCTATCGTGCATAAAATCATTAACTCTACGCGGATATCCACAGATATGATTTTATTACAAAAATATTGTTACGCGTTTGCGAAACATACCACAATTATTAACGTACGAAAGGTTTTCGTATAAATCGTCAAATCACTAGTTCGTACACAAAATCAATCGCGAATCTTACACCAAAACATTGCCGTTTGAGTCACAGGAATGGACGATTGTTGATTAGTACAATTCGCTTAGAAATAGTATCTTTTACAAATGGCATCGCAAAAGTTAAAACGATACGCAATTGGCGTTGCGTCATCCGAGTGGGATCCGTGCATTTCATTTTCACTCCCGATCTTCGGCTCGGCAACGTTATACACGAAGTTAATTATCATTCATAAAAAAAGCCGCTTCGATACGCCACGAGAACTCAAAGAACAACGAAAGAAATTGCAATTCCCGTTCGGTTCGACGTTTGCAAAATGTACCGAGCGCGCTGGCAGCAGTCAATTACGACCAATTCTTTCCTCGTTTATTTTTAATCTGCGGTATGTTTATTTTTAATTGCAACCCCACTGCGCGGCGTTTTTCATTTGCAACCGCCACATCAATTAATAAGAAACAAACGATTGCTATCGGCGATGCAAAATCTCCACGTCAACTTTTTATGCCGTTTTCTCTTTGCGTTCAATATCATTCGCGATTTTTCAGTTCATTTTAAAACATTTCCCGCAAATATGTGTATGTTACTAATTTCGAATGTGTACATGTATGGAGTGTATAAACGAATGTATTTGTATTCATAAATTTATATTAGCCAAGCGAAAATATATTATGTGAATTTGTCAAGTTAAATATAATAAATTTAAATATTTTGTTACGGAAATGTGTAATAAATAAGCGATTTCAATAAACAATAATTTGTAATTGAACGATTCGCATTATCGATATCGTCGTAATTTATTTATAATATAGAGGTATTTATTTTTTATCAAAAGGAAACCTCAATTTATTTTAATTTAAATATACCGTTAGAAATAACAAAACATAATATTGCTAATGGTTAAAGCATATAAAATGTATATAAAATTATTTTGTTATTAGTATTGTTATTTATTTATCGCAATGACAATTAAATTATTTATTTAATATACGGGAAGTAATATATTGATTAAATTTACACTAAATTAAATTATATATGCGTTGACTATATTTTTTTCTATGTATATATATATACATATATACATATATTGTATATGTATATTATTTATGTAGATAAATACTATCAAAATGAGAAATCTGGAACAATTCCTTTAAAAATTGCATACAAATAAATGACGTGATAATTTTGATGACATATATATTATATATAAAATACTGCCTTCGTTAACATCAATTCATTATCCCCACTGTATTTATTTACCATATTCGAACCGGACATATATAATAATATTTATATTGTAATTCTCACAGCAAGTAAAAAAATGCATATACGAAAAGTGGCAATTGCGACTAATCAATGACCCGTCGACGCATCTAACTGTCACGATTTGCATCATTTTAATTACCCGTCTTGTCAGACTGAAACGATCAGGTATTATCAAAGTTACTAAATGCAGTAACAAAACTGGCACGTGTCAGTCCGTTATATCGATTTAGTTTGTTGCATCGCAATTCGGAACGAATTTTTCGTACGCCTTTAATTCGGCTGAACACTCGAAGGCAAGTGTAAGTTAAAAAAAGCGCGTTACGCTATGGTGATCGATAACTCGGCCGGTGTTTGCACACAAATTTAGAAAATGCGCATAATCAGAAGCGAGGCACGACTTCGCGAAAACGCCTGAGAAAAAAAAAAAGAGGTACTTGCAGAGTAAACAACGAAATGGAAATTGGCAAATACATGACGGGGACGTAGTACAAACATAAATATATATAATATTTATATATATATAAGTAAAAATTAACTGACGAAGTAAAAAAAATACGTCTGTGTAAGTGAGTATGAGTTAACGCAATTTCGCGTTTCTTTGATGAACTTTTTCAAAATAAACATTGAAATAAGCGGAAAAAATAATTGCCGGAAAGAAACGAGAATCGAGAATTAAGAGGAACGAAAGGACTGAAAAATAAAAAAAAGTTGTATTAATCTGCCAGTTTTTATAGATTAATCATAATCACACTGGAAGATAAAATATCTTCCTTCCTAAATATCTTCTTAATGTGCATTTTATAATATAATATAATATTTGATATTCTATTAATAATAAAATGTATTATATATGTAAGAATATTAGTTATGAATGCAATTCTATCCTGTAATCGTTACAGAATATAGTAAATTCTTCACTAATATAAATTTCACTGCATAATTAAAAACGAAAATTATAATGAAAGATGGACAAACAAACAGGAAATAGTCTTTTATATTGTAATCTTAAAATAAGTAAATACATTAATACCTTTAATTTTTTTTATCTTTAATTGTAAAATTTAATTTTAAAATTTTAATTTTTAATTTTAAATTTAAATTTTTTAATATTGAAGCTTATTCAATGTCAATAAACACAAAAAAATAGGAAGTCAAAAGACGCGAACTTGAGATGTCAACTCGACACCTAAATCTTCATTAGAATACCAAAACAAAAGTTCGATCGCTGACGTAATACAAACAATCGATGGAAAAGCGTGCAAATAACGACCATCTAATGTGCGCTGAATGGCGCGAGAGAGAATTATGTCATTCGAAAATCAGGCCTCAGTTGCGTTCGGAAGTGAAAGTTCTCGTTTTCATTCACCGTTGAATTACCGAGAGTAATCACGAACTGCATCTTAGAAAGGCATTCGGAACAAGACTCTGCGTTGAAGCAAATCTTGCCCATAAAAAGTTATTCAGAAGGTGCTACGTTGGATTAATCATCGCATTTCTAAGACATCGAAATGTCTTGCGATTTGTTTCAAATGTCAAGTTTAAGTTTTTTCGTTTATCGTGTATAATATATTATACATTACATACGCGCTTTAAACAAAATGTTCGGTGACCTTAATTTCGTTAATCCAAACTCACCTCTTCGGCTTGACGTACTTCCTTCGTAAAACCACTAATAGCGTGTTCTTCGACAATATCGCAGATTTTTTCAACGGTAGTAAAACTCGACGTTTTCTGCATAGCATATGACTCGATGACCTCGGATGTTATGTTCATATCGACGAAGTCGTTAACTTTCGTCTCCACTTTTTCCATTTTATTTACTTTTTCCAGCAGAACCGCGCCGTTTTCAAAAGGCTTCGATTTAAGGTCCTCGGCTGGTTTCGGCGTTTCTCCCGGCCGAAGAATTTGCCGCGGTTCGCACACGGATTTCGAGTCCAAAGTTGACGATGAATCGATCATCATGGTCTGTTCAATTAAATACGACGAGGAAGATTCGCGAACGTCGGAGATGTTTTGCACGTCTTCGGATCTGGTAACTTTTGTCTCGGTATCCTTCGGTTTCTGTACCAACTGTTCTTTCCGGAATGTGCCATCCCAGGTCGAAGAACCTAATTTCGAAATAGAAATATTGGATTCGGACGTATTGCAGAAACTATCTTTCGAAATATTTGTGCTGGTCTTGGACGACTCCGTGAACCCATCAGTTGGTTTCATTTGACCTCGTTTTGGTTCCACCGGTTTCTTATCGAAATTGTTCACAGAGGCATCTAATTTCGAAAGTGAAATGGTAGATTCTGCAGTACTGAAAATGGTTTCCTTTCTGGTGTCCTTGCAGGATGTTACATTTTCCATATTTTCAACGGATACCATTTTATCATTCGTCTTCGAAGGTGTTCCATGACTAAAAGAACCATCCCATCTCGAAGACCCTACTTTCGCCGTAGACGTAGTTTCCGCATTGACGGAATTCTTTTGTTTCAAACCGTCCGTACCGGATCTAGTGACTTTCGTGGTATTCTCAGGTTTACTCTGACTCGATTTAGGTTTTTCGTACACGAACGACCCATCCCAAGCGGAATCACCCATCCTAGACGGTCGGCAGGACCTTTCTTCCGGTGTCGGGGCCCTCCTTTCTGGCGTAGGCCTGGACT
Organism: Psilanteris sp. ZL-2020; assembly: GCA_022817085.1. Lineage (NCBI taxonomy): Eukaryota > Metazoa > Arthropoda > Insecta > Hymenoptera > Scelionidae > Psilanteris > Psilanteris sp. ZL-2020. The sequence continues at coordinate 24,876 of JABFQC010000449.1, forward strand.
TAAAGGTCGTAGTGACTTCCACCGGTTTTCCATCCCGAACCACCACGACGTCCACCGCCGTCGCAGTCGTGTCTCTGCTGTCGGACGTCTTTTCCGAAACATAAGAACTGTCATAAGTTTCCGACGTAATCACAACTTCATTCGTGTCCTTCTTCGACACCTGGCTATCCTGGTCCTTCCTCGTCGCGTTCGCCGATTTCTCATAAACAAACGTGCCATCCCACGTCGAAGAACCAGGCTTCGCGAATCTCACCTCCTTCTTCTCAAGACTGCCAGGTCTCTTCGACTCCGAACTGGACACCGTCGAATGCTCCACCGTGTAAGAAGATGACACCAGATCCGCTTCGTTGATGGAATGATCGTCCGTGACCTCGCGGATGTCGATCGTACCGCTCTTGACCCGACCCCTGCGACCCGGGGTTTCCTTATTCTGCGTTTTCTCCAAAACAAAACTGCCGTCCCAGGCGGACTCCCCCGGTCTGTAGCAAGCCGTTCGGCTGCCCGGTCTCGACGATTCCTCCTCCACGATGGTCTCCGACACCGAGTTCACCTTCTCGACGTTCTTCGTGTCCGAGCTCGAGCCGTACTCCACGATGTACGACGCTGAGCTCATCGAAGTCGTCAAGTTTTGCACCTCGCTGACGTCCTCCACCTCGACGGAATCGTTTCGCTTCTCGGTGGTGCGCACCACGTTGCTCGTCGGCTTCTCGTACACGAACTTGCCATTCCACGCAGACTCGCCGGGTCGGTGGACCACCTTCTCTTCGCAAACCGTTCCCGAGGACCTCGCGAAGCTCGACGCAAAGTCCACGACGTCGCTCGACGCGACCGACGTTTCTTCGCGTTTTGTATCGTGCGCGCTCGCTCTTTTGGACTGGTCACTCGTTGCATCGCCCGACGTCTTGCCCGTCCGCACCTGCGCAGACAACACCTTGGTCTCCTCGTCGACGTTCTTGCTCTGTCGCTTTTCAACGTTGCCGTTGTCGTCGATCGTCCGCGAAGACGTCTCGGTCTTCGTCGTGTTCACCAACGTCTGGCCGTCCCTCGTTTGACCTTGGCAAATCAGTTCGCTGGTCTCGCACGTTTCGCTGCTCGAGAAGGACGAAGTCGTCGAGGTCGCCACGGGCTTCGCGACCGTCGACCTTTCGTGCGCGATCAGCTCCTCGGACGCGGCGGACTTGGCTTTCTCGAGAGTACTCGCGGCCGATCCTCGCGTTCGCTCGCTCGTCAGAAACGCATCCGATGACCTTGAACTTTTGCCGCGCGACCAGTCCGACCTTGAATCGGCCGTCTTTGCGATTTCCGTTCGCGCACCGGCGTTGGCCTGGCCTTGCGCGCTCCCTGTCGAGGTCAGTTTTGGCCCGTCGATGACCTTAATCACGTTTCCCTTTGAGTCGAGTATGGTCTCGCGGCTCGAACTCGTGACCTCGATTGAACTGGTCCGCGACTCGCGTTCCATCGATTTTCTGCACTCCTGAACCACACTACTGGAAGACACTTCGACCGACGACGTCGACGACTTTTTCGACTCCGCGGTCTTTTTTCCCTTCTTTTGAATCCCCATCGCGAATCACTCTCTCTCTCTCTCTCACCCTGAGAGATCGAACAACAACTACAAAAAGTGAACGCAGCCGGGAATAAAAAAAATGACAATAAACAACTCAACCCGACCGACGCAATCCCAACTCCCTCTCCGTTCGCTTGTGTTCTCGTTTCGTTTAATTAGTTTCGCGTTGTTTCGATCGTCACCGGTACGCTGCCGGTCGTAAACTGGTCGCCACGGACTAGAGAACGCACGGTTTAACCGATCTCCCTACTTTTCGTCTGACTCGCGACGTGGGACGCGACCGCGTATGTTAACTCTTGCACTCGGTTGCCATTTTCCTCGGACTTGTTTCTTTTGTCGTGAATTCTGGGAGACGGAAAAAAAAGAGGGGCCTCACTGAAAATGACCGGGGGCCTCAAGGAGATCGCGCGGTCGCTGACGGAGAAGCGAGACGCGAGCGTGGCGGTGAGCGCTCTCGGCCTTTCGGAGTGATTTATTGACGAAGGGCGCGATGCGTTCCGTTTGCCGGGCGCAGTAATTGGGTTTAATTTATTTTTGGGCAGCGGTGAAAGTGTGAATCGGTCGCAGATGAGCGATCCCGATCGGATCTGCCGTCGTTGCGGTCGGTCGTTTCGTTCTGTCGCGGCTCCCGACTGCGATTCGTTCGTGCTTCATTATTGTCCTGGACATTGTCACCGCGTCCTTTTTGACGGGAAACGAACAGTAATTACGTTATCCTTGTTACACGGAGAAAAATATAATTCAGATTTTACAATGAAATATACGAAACTGACCCTGGACGAAACGAACTTCAAATTTGTTTAACAAATTATGGTAAAATAGTGGCATAAACATAGTATTTTCTTTCTTATTTATGCTATATTTTTACTATCATTTTTGAGATAATTTGGAAGTTCGTTTCATCCAGGGTCAGTTTCGATTATTTTATAGTAAAATTTCAATTAAATTTTTCTCCGTGTATGGTACAACGTTTGATAATTTTTTAAACTCGCGCCACCTCGATTTCGACAGGATTCAATTTTTCATTTTGCGATTTATGTC
>JABFQC010000450.1:0-27465 GCA_022817085.1 Psilanteris sp. ZL-2020
TGTAGAAACTTAAAAAAAATTAAAGCATCAATTTAAATCCTAATTAGTATTATACACAGAGAAAAATTGTCATCAAATTTTACTGTGCTAGTGACTGTAAACCATCGCGTATATTGACAAACTCATAATTCTTATGATAAAATTATTCTTATGATATGCCGAATATTGTAATTAAATTTTATTTATTCTAATACGAATATTTACGAATAAATTGTTAAATATTGTAGTCTCTTGTTTATATTTTACTAAACAACAACGTCATTTTTTCTGAACCCTTTCATCATTCTAACTCTATTATTCATTGTAACTTTGTAATCATTGTAACTTTATTAATTATTCATATGTTGGATTGATAAATTATGAGAATATTTTCTACAAACCCTAATATATACTGTAAAAAATAATGTTACAAAACTTACTAAACCATAGATAATAAAATTAAGAAAAATAGTCAAAAATGTAGATAATAGGATAAATTATGGTTAGAAACTTCTAAAAATATTTGAAATTTTACCAAGCAAATGATAAAAACAGTGATATCGTCTAATGTGTATTTATATTTTTATTCACTTTTCCTACAGTTACTATCTAATTTGGTAAAATTGTAAGTTTATTTTTTTCAGTGTACACATATAAACACGGGATGGTTAATAATTAAATAAATAAATGCAAATACAATTTGAAATTGTAATTTTTAATTTATCATTATTGTCAACCAAAATTCTACTTGGATACAAAAAATCCTGTGACCTTAAAGTTTAATTGCTAAAATATATTGAGTTGAACAGCTACTAAAAATGACTGTTTTTTAATATTTTTTATTTCAATAAACGTAAGTTTAGTTAAAAATTTCACAAATACAAAAAAGTTGTATTTCTAAACATTTATTTAAGTTAAATTAATTTATTTACTGTATTAAATTGGATGACGATATTTCGTACGTATCTGTTCAATTACGGTGTAGTTTATGTAAAATATAATTATATTAATGCACGGAGAAATATATAATTGAGATTTTACTACAAAATAAACGAAATTGACCTTGGATGAAAGAAACTTCAAATTTGTCTAATAAATTATGGTAAAATAGTGGCATAAACATAGTATTTTCTTTCTTGTTTATGCTACATTTTTACCATAATTTTCGAGAATAATTGAAAGTTTGTTACATCCAGGATCAGTTTCATTTATTTTATAGTAAAATTTCAATTTTATTTTTCTCCGTGTACCAACTTCTCTGATTCGTCAATAATCGCAACGAAGTATAGTGTCTACGCCATAATTTTTTATTTGATTTTCACGATTATTATACTCAGAGAAATTACTCAATGAAGTACTAAAATTTGATAATACCACACTGAGAAAAATGTTCGGTTAGCATATCCAATCAATATTGTTGATTTCGTGGACAACTGAATATAGAATATACAGTTATAATAATCCCTTACGATGTAGTTTGCAGATCATAAGTGGTTATTACTAACTATATTATTCGGATGTCCACGAAACATATTCGGTTGTGCTATTATGCTAATCGAACTTTTTTCTCATAGTGCAGATATGGTAATAAATTTTATAAATCTTGAATGCTTCATGGAAAAAGGTTTATACAAAAATAGATACAATACTGCAAGTGTATTGAAATGTTGACAATACGCATCGTATGAAATTGCCTTAAATGAATAGTAAACATTGTACGCGAATTACGTCGCACAGCATTGACATTTTTGTGTACATTTTATTTCTTTCAGCCTACATGCACCATAGATAAGATAAAAGTATATCATAATAAATGACTATTGTTCGATTTACATTTAATTAACCGCGCATCATCGTTCATATATAAATTAATTATTTGTAAACTGATAATTAATAATACTTTATTATCGTTTAAATTAATTATTCGAACATCAGCACTGAGAGAAACATGAAATGTAAATCATGAGCACACACAAAATCAAATTTCATCGTACGATCTGATACTCCAGCCGCAATACTGGCTTCATTCATCAAAAATGCGTCATCAGAAATATCCTTTTAATGCACACAACATGTACATGAGTTACAATCGAAATAACATTTCCAACGGAATGCGAAGCATCCTTCCAATACGTATTAATAATGGCACATTGTTTGCAAGCAATGTAGGTACAAGATTGACAAATGCAAAATCATTGCACGCGAGATTGTGATTTGCGCCGTAACAGTAGCTAAGGTCTCGACCTCAAAATCAAGATGGCGTCTCTCGCGAATGTCGTTTGGCGGACCATCGGCTGTTGCGTTTATACAATCGTACAAACAACGCAGACGCGAGCGACAGGGGCTGTTCGGATGCATAAGAGTCCGCGCGCGTGTACTATATGAGGCTATATATAGCGAGTTATATGGCTCAACCTTGCAGGCAAGGACCGAAGCCTGGCTACCGAGTCGACGGCGCAGGAGCCCAAAGGACCACGAATTCATCCTTCGGCGGCTCGCGCGAATCCGTCACCGCGTAAACTCTCGCTCCGAACATTCTTGCGGGCTTTGTAATTATATAAACGCGAAGTATAAATTGCACGGGATATGCGTCAACGCGCCAACGATTTATAACGAACAAAGTGCTCGATTTAAAGCTAAATCGTTTGATTTACTTTATGTTCGACTCGTGCCGTAAGCCATTCCTTCTTTTGGTCGTCTAAGCCCGTGTGCAAAAACGCTTTTAGAATTTATGCACTCTCAATTTATTCGATTGCGATCGTACGAAACACTAATTGAATTACATTTTTTACTTTGACTATGTACAGTCTTTTTTTTTCTTTTTTTTTGTATGTCGAAATTCATTTTAAACTCCGCGTAAGTCCTGCAACTATATTTTAATTGTAATATATGTTAGTACGAAATGCATTTTAAATAGTGGGTTAAACGCGTTTTCTATTTTCGTAAGCATTTCATTTCATAACTGCGGTTTATAAATCAAAAATGCGCAGGTGCAAATTTATGTAGAATGACGAGTAATAGCTCCGCGATCTTTATATATGCAAGATTCGCATCTAGATCAAGATAATGCATGGATATGGATTGGAGTAGACGTGACTTTCGAGATCAACAAATTTGTCTTGAAATATTTTTTCTTCTGCAGTACATACCGACGCGCACACCCTGTACCCTGTATATTATGCAGTAGATCAACATTTTATTGTAAACTACGATGCATTTGAGTGCAAAGAAAATAAAAATTTATTGCCCTGAAATTTGAGTGAAAAACTATTTATAATGTCAATTTAATAAATATATATACGCTTCAAATTAATAAATAAGTTAAGTCACAAAACATACTATAACTAAATTAATTTTACTTATGATAAATAATCTGTTGACATTGTCACTAAAAGTAGTTTTATGTATATATATATATATATATTGCCAGATTTATGCGACCTCCTAACGACCATTTGCATTATATATAATGTATTACTGTATTAGCTTATAACTTATATAATTTAAAATTCTAAATATTAGGTCATACACAATCGATAGTATATTTCGTAAACCTATTTTTGTTAAAAAACGGTTATTTTCTATTACAATATTGCTATGAAATACTTCAAAGCACGCAACTAAATTTAATCAATATTGTTGAGGTAATATTCATTTCAATATACTACAAACTGCTTATTTCATTTGAAAACGTATCAAATATATTTTATATAATAAAAATACAGTCAATTATTGTATGATTTAAAATTAAATTTGTATATATATAATTATATTTTTGAATAAGTTTTGTATTTATTATTATTATATACAACTAAGCAATCGGCTTACAAATAATTTAAGTGTAGGATATATATAGCAGTTTAATAAAATCCAGATTATGAATACAATAAGTGTTAATAAATAATTTAATTGTCACGATTGTGATGTAGTACGTACGTATTAGATCCGCCTGCATAATATCTCAAATCTTTAAATGGAGAACCTATACATTATTGTTAACCTAGAATGCTAGATTTTTTGTGTACGAACAATTGATGTTTATAAACATGTCAAGAAAAAAAATGTTTAACGAACGTAATAATGTAAATGTAGTCAGCAATTTAAGCAAAAATATTTCGTGACAGAAAGTCGTAGTATGGTAAAACGAAATAACGTCGTGATTCATAAAACCAGGGATTTTATACACAAGCTTACGTGAATTGCATTATTAAATTACGAAACTAACACATAAACTAATGCAGTTACATGCCATAAAGAATAATGAAAGACGATTGTTTTAAATAAACGATTTCATAAATAAAAACTAAATTGTTCAATTAAAAGTATGAATGTTATTAGATTTATTTTATATTGCGCTCATAAAGTTATATTTAACGATCTAGAAACGTCCTGAAATACAAATTGAGTTAGAAATAGAAGATATGTTGAATTGTGTGTTCAGTTTTAAAGGCGAATGAATACAAAATAATTGTATACGTTAGTTATTAATTATTGATATTGATGTAAACATTAATTTTTTAATATACAATTTATTGTATTAAGTTATATTAAAGTCATATTCATCTGAAATTAAAATTCACGATTATAAAACAAACGTATAGAATTAAGAAAACATATATTTTTATATTAACAAAATAAGTTTAATATTTTAAAATATAATAAATACTCTGGTTTTATTGTGAATAAAGTATATTAATATTTAAACTTGCATAGTTATAGTAATTTAATTAATTGAAAATATTGTTTATAGTTTTTATAAAAATAAAATAGATTATTTATACATCATAAAATATGTTATACCTTTTTTCATTCAAATTTATAAACCATTGAAATATAATAAAAAAATATTTTCATTCAAATAACTTTCTTTCCTTTTTATTGACGTCAAGTTGGGTTCTAAGTACAATTGTTTCACTGATTTCGCTAAATTTTATTGTTGAAATATTTTTAGAAAGTAATGATTAAACGATATAAATGAATTTAATTAAAATGACAGATAAGAAAGACTCGTTTTTAATAATTTATTACTATTAAACTAGTAATTCTAAATTAGAGAAGTTACTTTGAAAGTGAATTTATGTCATGTATACTTTATTTTTGTAAGTCTGTGAAAGTAGCTCGTTTTGGAAACATTTTCAGTTTCGAAAACGTACAAATGTGGGTAGACTAACTAAAAGATTGTTGTGCAGGCGCGGTTTATTGCCTTTTTCAGTAGTATTATACATCACCCAAGTTATGGAAACGAAAGAATTAAAATAATAAAATTAACAATCTAATGAACGATTACGTTTATTCTGAATTATTATCGGCAACTTTATACATGTTTATAATTATTTTTAAAGATTCTTGAAATTTGAAAATATTATACAATGTATATAGCTATGTTTAATAGATTTGAATGATTATTTACCAAATATTATTAATTATTCCTGCAAAAAAAAGTCAAGTAAATATTTTAATAATTTCCTCTTGCATTTTATTTAAAAAAATTTGTTTTAACAATAAAATAAATCAAAATAGAACAAATAAGATTGTATAATTTTATTAGTAAAGTGCATATATATATATATATATTTAATATGATTTCGTATAACTTGTACCTGATCATTATTATTATTAATTCTGGTAATTGTCAGGCGACATTTTGTAATAAAAGATTAGTTTATTACAAAATTTTGTTTAGTTTATTCGTACGAATTTTTGAATGCAGCTAATTCTTCACATAAGCAAAAAATATACTATGGTTACAATAAACTCTGAAAATGAACACAACAAATTTTCATTGTATTATTAAATTGAAATCGAATTGTAATTACTATAAATGTGATTATAATAAATTATTACACTGAAAAAGATATTAGATTAAAATTTATTATATTTTATAACGATTGCAGGATATAATTGAGGATATATTGCAGGATAAAAAATAGCCTTATACGTATATTACACATTATTATTTATAGAATATTAATTACTATGTTATATTAAAAAATGTACATTAGGGAGAAACCATCCCAAGAATACTACATTTTTTTTCAGTGCATAAGTAGAATGTAAAACTATATTTGCATATTTTTTTACGAATCTAATATTCATTTAGTAAATTTTGATTTTGTAAAGTCGTTTTAATTTTTATACACATTTTTCCATAAAAATTTCCTGTTACTTATTATAATAATTTTATAATATAATATAATAAAAATTAATGTAATCTTTGTTAAATAAATGAATAATGTGTAACTTAGATGAAATGTTTATACAGTAAGTGAGATATATAATTTTGTATGAACGCGATAGAAATAATGATATAAAATAACATCCTTTATAAATCTTATAATCAAATTATTACTTTTTGTATAATTTAAACTAACAATATAATAATGACGTTAATAAATATAATCGTTGCATTAGTCAGTTGTATGTAATTATCAATGCAGTAAATGAACACTATAATATGAAAAAGAAAAACATCACTTTGAAATTATGTAATCAACGTTAAACGAATTTATATTTAATGTTATCTTTCAATGTCTGATTAAAAACTACCCGACTGTCATATAAATTTCGTATTATATAAAATTAAATTTCTGCTAAATAAAATAAAGATTGCATAGAGACGAGGGCTGTTGCTCGCGTATCGATGATTTCAGAAATTTCTATGCAATCAGTTATTTGATACGCACCCTTATGCGTGACTCGTGATATTTTCACGCACTCCACAATACTCGAGTCGGCAGAAACCCTTCACGAACTTGTGATATTTACCTGGCATTACCCGCGCATGTATTACCTACTGCGTGGGTGAAATACATATGCATAACTACTACGCTTAATGCACTTGAGACGAATGCGCTGAAGCACCCAGAGGCACCTGCCTGCCGCCTACAAAATGAGAGAGTACACCGTAGGTCATCTAGGAACTCAACGCCTGGTTTCATTAGCCTTCAGTCATCCAACAGTTTTTTAGTCAATTTCTTCTCTATATTGCCGCACAGAAAATTTATTAGCATTATCGGGGTCGTTATTGCGAAGCGCATTTCACCCATAAGTTCGCTTGCTACATTTCAAACCCGATGGCTTTCTTCGCGGTGATAACTTATGATAGACATTTGTAAAAATGCTTAGCCATTTTTTGTCATCTTTCAGTAATCTTTTGGACAAATTGAATATTTATTAATCACGCGTTAAGCCGCCTGACGGATATGAATGGGATATTAATTTCGACTTACATAATAGACTTGTTGGAACATCTGTCACATCATGATATACGTATTATTTGTTTTTTATATCCGCAAGTCAAATATAGTGTTGGTTTAAGTATTTTTTGAAACCGAACATATTTTATGATGTCCATTCAGAAGGAATAACTTTTTTTATTTCTATCGCTTACGAGATTTCCTGTAGCGATTTCAAATCATTTAATATAATCAACTAATTATTTTTTGATTCATTTTATAGTTTTGTATAACTCTATAATTATAACGCAAAAACGCTACATAACTATGCAATAGAATATTATATACTTTTAATTTGAATGCAATTAAAATATAATTCTAAATTTACATTTATCAACAATTCACCTTATTTTTATAAAATGTATCAAAATTTATTATATAGTTTATATTTGCTATATATGAGTATATATTTTACACTTCAACAAAATGATTTATATTTATTTTTTTACTAATTTTGTTTAAATGTAACATTTTTAATAATGTTACGAATTTTAACCAATTCAATTTCAATGAATTTCTTTGATACTGACAGTGACCAACAAAGTAGTTGGAAATAACCACCTACACCTATCAAAACCCACATACACTGAATCATCTGGCGCATGCATGTTCACGCGCATTAATTGAATGTATTCGTATTTCAGCAGAATACAATATAATTAATTAAAACAATATATTTTTCATTAAAAATGATGCGTAATATGTTAAATAAAATTTTTAATTACTTATTTATTGTTCGAAACGCATCAACGGTATTCGGACATGTTTAAAATAGTTAATATGAACGAGTTTTTCAACACTTCGAATTGTATAATTTATGTTCTATGTAAATATAATAGCCACTGGTATTCATTCAATGATTATCTCGATATTACACATTAATATTTAAATTCAATTCAGTATTTTAAAAAGTAATTTCTAAGTGTGGGAGGAAATATTGTGGTGCTCGTCTTTACTAAAAACCATCAATGTATTAATCACGTTCGCAATGACGAGAGTAAGATGAGATCAAAAACATTTCTAATAAAACTAAAAATTAAAAGTTAAATTGAAGTATTGTATAAATTAATTAACAATTAAAATCAAGCAATATAAAAGTACCAGTATGTATTATGCTATTTTTGTAAAATCGTGGATCTCTTGTAGGAACTCTCTTTCCATTTCGAATTTAATTGATGTTAATTTATGATAATTTAACTAAAAATAATTTAAGAAAGAACTCTATTACACTTTATTATATAGGAATTTCACTAGTTCAAAAGTAAAATTTATTTTTCTTATCACTTGAAGATATAAAAGAATAAACTTAGTTAGAGAAGTACGGAGTTTTTAATAAATAAATTTATTTTTAAATTTGTAAGAAAAAATTAGTTAACAACTTCTCGTATTAGTGCTTATATTATGTGGTATGCAAAATTAATAGGCTTCAAACCACTTTTAGAATTTGATGTGATCATAACCAACGTTTTTAAACATAATATCTACTAAATTATAGAAGACATAAATGTATATCAGATGCATTTGATATTGTTTTCATTTCTAAGTGTCCATATCATAAAATGACATTACAACCATTATTAAAAAAACTATCTATTAAAGTTTATGATATTGCAAATTATTCTGTTACATTTCTCTTGTATCATTCAAAATAAATTATTTTTAAATAATGAAGTTACTTTAAATTAAGATTAAGACGTTATTAGTAATTATAAAAATTGTAGTAAAAATTTGTAAAATATAAATTCATTTTATAATAGTTGCATTAATATACAAAAAAAATTACGTCATTTAGACTGGCGACTCATAATCATCAGGTGTGCTAAAAATGGTTTCTCTTCCGAGGTTTACGTTGCTTGAACAGTCATAATGATCTGTTATGATCTCGAAGAGAGTCGTTTCATCATATGCAACAAGGCCGAAAGATCGTGCTAGATTCAGATAAGTCGTTTGGCTTATTATGAATTAAAAAACACCGATTATATTTTTTAAAACACATAAATATTATTTTGAAAACATTTTCTGGTTTCTGTAAAATAACAATAAACAATTTGATCAGAAGAAAGTTAGGGATGGATATCATAAAAGACACTGTCATTTGAATTGTTTTTATTTATTTCTTTCAACTGATAACTTGTTCTTGTAAATAAAATTCTAACATAACGTAGGCGTGACATCGTAGATATTAAATGTAATGTTAATTGATACAAAGTATATTTGTGAGAATGATAAAAGTATTATAAATTATAATAATGATAATAAACAGAAAAAGCAATATTATGACAATATTTGTGATTACAATAATGCACTATTTTCGACGTAGTCCGTCATAACCGCGATTTCAGAATGATAAAAATAACGACACCGCTTTTATTAAATAAAACTGAAACTGAAACATTGGACGGTTAATATATGCAAGTATAGTGATAAATATTTTATAAAGTGAGAATTATACTGAAACTATTTACTTTTTCAAAAAAATTATATAATTAAAATTTAAAGATGTATTGATTGGTTGATTAATTAAGACATAAAAACATTGATATGCTATTCTGAAGTCGTACTTTCATTCTATCATATTTTGTATAATAGAAGCGGTATCGTGAGCCACTTGCCATTTCCTTAAACTACAAAACTATAATTGTCGATTGTCCTATGAACGTACTAAAAATAGTCTAGGCCTTCGCACGCATTCGCGACCTGTTTTTGATTTACTGTATTTGTGTGAATGTTTTTTTCAATTTTTCTTTCTTTTCAAAATCGCAACTTTTTTCATTGTCTCTACAATCCTCTTAACTAAATGGAGGAAGTGCAGTGACTTCTCCCGCACTTAAGACACTTAGTACAAAAAATCAACTACATATTTACTTTTGGTATAAAAACACCTAAAACCCTGGAATGACGTTGTCTTATTTACGTCATAATAAAGAAAAACCACAATATTGTCTTCGAATCAGTAACGAGTAACAAAGGTCGAAACAATTTATGGTAATATCATTTTTGTATTGCTTTCTATTTAATCTGGATAATTATACTTTACGAAATGCAGATATTTAACATAAAAAGTATACTATATCTGCCGTTGCATTTCTTTTGTTATTTTATAAACTCAGTCGATAAGAACAAAATTTTTTTCGTCATTATTACAGTAATAGAAACGTCGTAATGACTAACAAGCTCGATGAATGACCATTTCATTTCATTTCAGATTGGAAACACTTGAAGTAGAAAGATAATGGGTTAGAAAATTCTTCTAGGAAGCACTGTTAAAGTGACAATTGATACGTTCATGAATGTCTCATCTCATTCATAGATCAAAATTCTAATGAGTTGATTTTATAAAAATAAACCTATGATTGTATTTTGTAATTTCTTTTTCATAAAACAACAAAATATTTTAAACCTTGATCGAATTTTTGTTATCTTTTACGTGTGCTTTCTTATTAATAATTACTATTACTATATATTTCGGTGTGTTTTTGTCTGGATACCTTGGTTCGCATCATGTTAATTTATTTTCCAAAGCATTTCAACTTTAAATGACTACATGGAATTTTCTATTTAAACGAATTTGTGTCCGTTTTTGCTCCAAAATCGCATAGAAAACGATATTATTACAACGCACAAATAAATCGTCTTTAATAAATATACAACCGATAGACTATATAAATAAATACTTTGCAATAACAATAGGCGTCAAGTCGAAAGAAGCGCGACTAACTCAGAACGAAGGCTCGCATAAACAAGTAACGAATGTAATTTGCGGACGCCAAAGAAACGATCACTTTCATAAATCGTCTAACAAGTAAATGTACAGAGAGCACCAAATTATTGTACGACAATTTAACAAAATACCGTCATCATTACCGAATCCATCATGTCGTTTGATGAATTGAAAACGATACTCGCACAAGTTTCGTTATAACAATAATTATTATCATTCCTTCTTTTATTTTTTTATTTATATAATTGTTTGTCAGAATGGAAATAACATATTTCGGAGTCAACGCAAGAAACCAACGCATAAAAACGTTTTATTAACAGTGTTGTTTATAAAGGTTTATTGTATTTGTTATAGCACGCAATGTACGTATTAGTAAACGTATCAAGGAAGACAGTAAATAATAAGACGAGGTCAATCGAAATTCGCCGCACATGATAAATTTCATTTACCTTACAGTTAATGATTGTTTTATATCATGTATAATATATAATTGCAATAATAAGAATATATAAATATATAAGATAAGTTTAAAATAAATTTAAAAAAAATGTTTAAATTTGATCCAAGCAAAGTTCAATTTGTTGATATTAAACTACATATTAAGTCAATGAATGATCAAGAAATGATTTTGGAAAAACATGATATGTCAAAATGAATATTTCAGAATATAAAAACTGTTGCATTTAATTGTGTATATTTTGTAATACTATTATTACATGAAAGGGGATATCCAAGTTTTGTCTTGACCGGAAAAAGATTTAAATGTATACTGCAGAACGAGTATTTATTTGTTATATATATAAACGATTTAATTTTTGTTACTGCAACAAAATTTTATTTATACAGCAATGATGGTATTGCTTGAAAAATTAAATTTAATTACCAACAACCGTAATTAAATGAACAATAAAACTAGCGACGAGTTTCGATAAGTTTAGTAACTTATGGTTTTTCAAAATCTGACTATACATAATGCTGGCTCATCAAGACAACCCGGGCCTTCCGGCTCGGTAGCACCAGTCTTGATAAAACGAAGCCCTGTACAACAAAACCCGCAAAACCCACCCTTCCCCCCGCATTATCCCCTTAACCTTAATCATTATCAAATATTGTTTGACGCGACGGACATAGGTCTCTTATAAACTGGCGCCGGAATGCGTGAAAATCCGGACTTTTCTGCTTTTGAGTCCTTTCTCGGGCTGACTGCGACTGGATTTTCCGCGGGTAGTGCTACCGTACCGTTGCCATCGATCCAAGCTCTGGTAAAATCCATGGTGACATCTTCTTGCTCCTCAACCGAATCCTTACCTTTGTAATCCTTCAACAGGTCCTGCAATTTCTGTACGATTTCTTTATCATCTTGAAGATGACCTACCTTGTTCATAATTTGCTCTAATAAAGGATTAGCTGTTTTGGTGGGAGACGACTGAAGAGACGTTGAAGTTGTAGCTTTGATCCTGCGTCCGTTTCTGTCATACTGAGGACCGGTGCTGCTACGCGGCAGACTTTGCCTGGCGCCACTTTTTCGCGAAAAACTAAGCGACGTTCCGGACGCGGACGTCTGAGGCCCGGCAAAGGTGTCGGGTCTGATCGACGGCCTTTGTTTGACTTGCCGGCCATTCCAGGTGTTGCTGTTTCCGCAAGATTTTGTTTCGGAATTTCGGTTGGCGTTGGCTACGCTAGGCGGCGGTGCTTTTCGCACACCGTGTCGCGCGGTGCCGTTTCGTTTCAAAGGGCTCCCTTCTGGGCTCGAATTCGCGTCGTTGGAAACTCTGGACACGTTGCTTCCCTCTCGAACTATGGAGGTTGCTCTCGGTGTGCGGTCTCCGGCATTGAAGCCGCCGGAAGACGAACTTCTAGAAGGAGAAGAACGCAAAGGTGAACTTGGCGCGACTTTGACTTTGCGTAGACCCGTCTCTATGCTTTCCGTTTCCACGCAAGACCGTTCGTGATCCGATTTGATTGGTTGTTCTGTAAATAAGAACGACAATTTGTTTAATTTTTCAACTATTTTACTGTTCGATTTAGTTTCAGCTAAATATCGTTGAGACAGTAAGTTTGTCAATCGAGCCGCCGAGTTTGACGATATTTATTTTGGTTAACACTATGATGGTTAATTATAAATCAAAATTGTTGCTAAAGCGTTAAAAATTAAATTTAAGAATAAGTTAATCTGTAAACTTTATTTGATTTAATGGAATCATTTTATGTATAATCAAATAATAATCTAATGGAGAACAAATATATGTTAACCATAAAATTCATTTATCAAGTTATGAAATTGTAAAATTATTCTATAATAGTTTAGATTAAATCCTTTAACTTTGAGAAAGTAATAAAAGTTTATGAATCCTGCATGTCACGCGATTAAATAAATTAGAATTTGATTTTATTAGAGTAATTTTCCTTTCAACTTTAGATGTTAGACTGTAAGAATATGTTAATCTGCAGTATAGATTAATTCCTATTGTCAACATATTTAATGAAAATCAAATTAAATTTAAATAACTCGGTTGCATTATAAACGATAGTTTTAAAAGTGCTGTCTTGCTTAAAATAATGTTTGATTTGTTTCAACCCGCCTATAGACGTTTGTCTTGTAAGAAAGTAAAGCTGAAATTTGAAGAAATAAATAAAAAAACTGGCACCCTTAATTTTGTACCTTCTATTTTATACATTTAGAATAATAATAAACCGAATCGCACGATGACTTATTGTGGCATTGCCATGTTGTAGACTAAGTTTCAGTCAAGATAAGTTGCACTCTTTTGAGATCGGCGGTCGTAATTGCGCTCGAATTTCAGAACTTGTGTGTTTTGCGCAATGCGTGAATTGCCATGATAAAATTTGGACGCAGCATAATGCTCGGATATTAAAGAGCAGGGTATTCATAAACGTTGAAAAGCGCTGCGGGCGTCAAATAAAGAGCGGTAACGAAATGCCGATAGTATCGGTAAAAAAAGTATCTATTGCTTCGCGTTAGCATGAAAACGTAGTTACGCGACCGCAGATGGTTCAGATAATTCCGAGCCGTGCGCGAGCCGGTCAGACGCAAGGGATAAAAAGCGAAGAAAGACGGAAAAAATGTTGCGCGCCGTCCGGTTGCTCGTATCAATATTCAGCCGATGCTTACGACGGAGAAAGAAACGTCACCCACGCGGTCAACTTGACGAATAGCCACCGCCAAATTCGTTCCGAGGGTCCGACCGCGTTGCGGCGTGGGTGACGGATAATCGGACGTCGAACTTGTGACTTATCTCATCGCTCTAAGCTTTATTATTTGCATCTAATTAAACGTTACTGATATTCGCTTCAACGGTTATAGTAGCAACCTATTTTTTTATTTTTTTTTTTTCAATCTACAGTTTTTATTTATCAGGTCTGTGCTTTCTTAACGAATTTTACCCTTATTCGATTGGTCCGTGTATTTTCGCATTTCACTTGCGATTAATAGAATTTGCATGAAGAATTAACGCGCATAATAAAAATTGTTTTTCTTCATCTATATGTGTTTAGTTTTACAGTACCAGCAAGAAATATTTGACTTGCACGAACTCAACAAATGTCAAATCTATTTTTGACTCTCCCTTTAAGAGAATATTCTGAGTCTTTTAAGTGGTTGTAATTAAATCATTCAAGTTTTGATATTTTTGCAACCAGATAATCAAGTACGTTGCTACATAATTAAAAAGCAATGTTGTCATTCAAGTTTTTAATTATATAAATAATCATTTTTAATATTTAATTAATTAATAATACAATTTGTGATTATTATTCAATTTATCATTTCTTCAAATTTCAACATCGCTACGAACATAATTAATTATTTCCCTTTGTTGTCAGTAAATTTTACTTTGTACATTTATCGTGCAGCTTTAAAAAAAGTTGCAAAAATGTTGGGAACTGTGTTGAACGTATAGGGCAAAAAGATATTAATTCTGATGTTTTACAAATCTGCGTTGGTGGTGTTTTTGTAATAAATTACAAACCAAAGTCAGTGAATATTTTGCGTTTTTGTCTGAATTTCGTTAATATGCTTTATTTTCGAACACGCATGATGTCTGATAAGTGAAATCGTATACGAAACAAAACAGCAATGGAATGACAATATTGAATGACATTTATTTCGTATAGTAAATATGTCATTGTGTTTCGGTTACAGGAGATAATAAATATGTTTATGTAATCTTCTACATATTATTAGTTCAAATGTATTATGCAATATTTTGTGAATTGCGTAAATGTATGGTGTTATCGAGATTTGAGCAGGTGTCAAGTATAAATTTATGTAATAGGCAAATGAATCGTTTTAACAAACAGTATACTAATCTTTTTTCAGATAAAATATATCTCAACGAGTTATAGTTCGACGGAGAAAAAGAGTTGTATATTTTAAATAATAATAGATTATTACTATCAGATTAATAAATATTCTTATACAGCATGTATAGATATAATTCTTTTATTGTTTAATTTTTTGTTTCAAACGAATGGAAAACTTAACGGACATTTATATGTAATAAGGCTTAATTACAAAATAATAAAAATAATAAAAATAATAAAATAATAAATTGTGGTTAAAACGTTTCGATTTATCTGCATATTAAGATATACATAAGAAATGCAATTGTATTCAACAAAATTAATACGAATCCTAATTTTCTTGACAATAATATTCTTAAAATTGAAAATTATTATTTTATTTGAAACAATAATTATTTTTATTCATTTATAAAAATAAAATAGGAACTGATTTTTTACTAATCGAAAATAATTTTCATTTGTATTCATAATAACGAACATCGATAAATGTATAAACATAATTTGATACACTGAGAAAATAATATATTGTGTTATTTACAATGTAACATTTCGAGGCTTCGTCCGAGTATAATTAAAACAATTGAATTTTGTCATCTCATTGGCCCGCATATTTACTATTTGGCTAATATAACATTGCACCACGAACAATGTACAAGATTCTCCTTACAATTGCATTTTCTCAGGAAAAATTTAAATAACAATAATGTAAATAATCTTAATATACATTATTACGAAGTTTATTGTCAATAAATTAAATATTAAAATACTGAATTGTTGTCAATTTAAATTATTATTTTATTTATTTGACGTACGTACTGTTAGTGACAAAAGTACTCACAAAGTATGTTCATAGTACTTAATGTTAATTCATTTCGTTACCATCACACTGAGAGAATTGTAACACAAAATTTGACTCGTTTTTCGCAGTAACACAAAGCGATTTTGGAATATTACCATTTAACAATAAAGATTATGATCAAAACTTGAACTTTTTGGAGGAGAACTGTAAGAGGAGAAACGAAGCGAAAAGTGTGCGAAATAACGGAGTAGAGGTGGTTTAATGACTAAATACACAATTTTGTTTGTTTCGGTTTACGCAAAGACCAAAAGCGAGAAAAATGGTAAGGAAAAGAAGAATTGCCGCGATGCAGCGAATACGCAACGATTATATTCTGCGTTAGTAGCCAGATGCGCGAGGAACGCGAGCATCGGATATTGGCGATTGTTCGGAAGACAGGTTGTTGTTTCGCCCACGTTCGGAACGATCTCTTCTCAGGACTGGTCGTTCGCTTCGCTCGGCTAAATGTCAGACCAGCCTCTTTCGATTTCATACGTGCCTCTCGTGTACTTTGAATATTAATGGGTTCTACGGGGTGGTCGTTACTACGACGGAAGATTCACAAAAGTACAGATTTGTATTCTAGCCTTGTCAGAGCGCGCAACAATTGTTCCGTGCGTCGGTCCGACTGGGACACGATTTACGCCTCGACGATTCTCGAGCGCCGTTGCAAAAATCCGAAATTGGATCAAAGCAACATCGACGACGATTTTTTCCAGGCTTATTCAGAAAATACCGCTGTCAGACGCACGGTTACGCGACAATTTCATGTATAACTTTTTAAGCTCGCCGCGTTACAGTTTTACACGCAAACAATTTTTATACCCGAAATGATTATTTTTACGCCAAACGCTGAGCCACACAGAGCGATTCTGGCGTCAGAAACTTGTGCGTCAACTTATTAAATCAAAAGTTCGGTTTAAGTATTGTCATATATTTTGCATTGCGTATATCTGAAGGATATACCGCCTTACACAATTTGAAACGCGATTGATTTTTAATATCCATATACAAGCGATAATCTTATTGTAATTATAAAATAATAGTAGCTCTGTTAGTTTAATGTAGGTCAGAGAGAAATTTGAAACAATTATAAAAAACCGATTACTAAAAGTTATTATTTGTTTATAGATTAATCAGATTAAATTAATATTAATAAAAATAATGAAACACATAGTTTTTATATAGACAAATGCCTATGTTTTTCTTAGCTGGTAAAAATTAAAATGTATAAAACATATTTTTATTTTTGTCCCCAAATTAATGTCAAAAATAGCCATTTTTTGTTTAATTTTTCCGAGCGTGTCAATAAAACTATGTAATAATAAATTAACATATTATTTAACAGAACAAGATAAAAAATTGATTTTCATTGTCAATTTCAAATCGGCATTCATAAAGTTTGGTGCTGTATGAGTTGTAATACTAAATTATTATCCACATAAACAACCAAAATATTGTTAAAAGGTGCACGTATAGTTGTGATAAAATAACGTGATACAGTTATTCGACAAATAACGCGAAAGGGTTTTGCATATCGACGTGTTTTGTGTTGCTAAACTTTGGAACGCGTCGTTTCAATAAAATATAACGATAGAAGAAAAAGTTTGTTCGTGCGAATAAACTAGCGTCGTTAATTTTTGTGAAACGTCCTATTTGGTTGTTCAATTAATTTGATTGCCGCGAATGGACAGTTAAAAGTGTGACTATTTGATGAAATGGCTTTATGAGCGCACCCGAGGCAATAGTTCCGAATTCAAATCAACTGCCACGGTGGTCCGAAGACAAACTATGCCGAGGACGAGATCCTTATTCAGCGCGCGACTTCTCGTTGTTTTTCACGGTTCGCGAAATGAGCGAAACGAGTTCCGTCCGACGCAATCGTCGAACACGTTCAATACTCAAGGGAAGCATTCTCCGCTGACAATATTTATTTTGCGGTTACGAAGGAGACTAATTTGTTTAAATTGTCAGGCCGCTCAATGTTACGTCGTTTCTGCTCGCTGCTTGAATTTGTCTCGAGAATTTCATTTAATTAAATGGCATTTAGATTCTAAGGATCGCGCTATTGTTTTATGAGAACAATTTTCTTTTATTCCGATAATAAAACACGCGTTAACACTGCGAATTTCAATAAGTCAAAAATAAATTTGTTTCTATTACACTGAGAAAAAAATTACTGTATAAATTACTATACCTTCTGGCATTGGCAGACTAATTCAATAGATGTATAGAAAATTACTACACAATAATGACAACTTTTTTTATTTATATAGTAAAATTTGTTATATAGTATCATGAAACCAGAAGGAATTTAGACACATTTTTGTTATATCATATAATAAATATTGTAATAGTATAGTAATTTTTAAAAATCCTTCAAGATATCATTCGAACGCCAGAACGTATGGTAATTTATATTCTATTTTTTTTCTCTGTGTATGTTAGCAAATATGAAATATCTAAATAACGTGTTTTATATAATTTAATTAACCAACGTATGTGTTATAATACATGCATTAGTATCAGTTGTATTTAAAAAAACTACAAAAAGGTCTCAATATGCGTAAAAAATATTTATAAATTAAAGACATAACCAAATAAATACATTTTAAGAAACATAATTATTTAATTATTTTGAAAAAACAATAATTGTTACTAAATAGAAATACTCAAAACAACATTATTCATATAAAATCTTGGTTAACTTTATACAAATATCATATTGTGAGTACATTGTACACGTGCATAAGTGAAATTAAATTTATTTATAAAAGTTCTGTATTTCTCATTTCCAATGTTATTTTTAGCGCATGATTAATATTTACATATTAATCAATTATCATACAGGAATAGAGTTCAATGCAACTTCAATACAAATGGTCTAATTACAAACAGCATTCATGAATAATAAGAATTTTTAGTGATGCAACTGCAAAGTAAAATGTCATGTTATTTTAAACCGACGTATAAAATATGAAAAATTCCGCGGAGTTCGTCTTTGTGTATTTATAAGTTATTGTCAATTGGCCGATTAAATTCACATCAAGATGCTGTGTACGATTTCAAAGTCGAATGACAATTTGCTCATAGGATTTGTCTCTTCTCACCAAGTATTTTACGCGTCACCCTTATCGCACAAGATCTCGAATTATTTCACACGGTTGAGGCTGCAAGTGACGTAAGTAGCGTGTGGGGACGACTACGGATTAAATTTAAACGAAATAGTTTCATCATGAAATTAAATGATTTATTTCATTTTATACCTATTGGTTAGTGTATGATTAAGTTTGTAACGTCAACGAGGTTATATATAATATTCTTTAATAAAAAAACAAAAAAAAATTTCTAATAAAAAATAACAACGCCGCTATATAATATAGTAAAAATACTGTATCATACTGTAAAAAGCAACATTTTATTTTGAAAAATTGTTCATTTTAAAAGACTTATAGATGTTTTATTCTGTAATCCATGTAATGTTGATTGGACAAAAGTTTAAGTATGTTCAGCACAGTAAAATAATAATAAAATTTAGGATACGATATAAATGTAATCAACGTAAATTGTTTATATTTTAGTATACACTTATTAACTCATCACAGCGTTGAAACAACGTAAACCGTTTACAATCTCAGAATGCTTTTAATTGCTCATCTATAGTAAATCACAACATTGTATAATTATTTCAATTATATATAATGCGTATTTACATAGGATTTTAATTGCATAT
Source organism: Psilanteris sp. ZL-2020 (assembly GCA_022817085.1). Classification (NCBI taxonomy): domain Eukaryota; kingdom Metazoa; phylum Arthropoda; class Insecta; order Hymenoptera; family Scelionidae; genus Psilanteris; species Psilanteris sp. ZL-2020. The sequence goes on from JABFQC010000450.1 coordinate 19,830, forward strand.
TTTATATGCAAAAAGTTTTCGTATCTTTTCATAAAGTTCTAAGTACATTTACCAAAAGCGACGTCGGTAATAAAAAGTTAATTGCAATTTGAATAGAAGGACTCACTTTGACAGTCGAGAGCCGTGTGCGTGGCAGCAGTCGCCGCGGCCGGAGGCGGTTGAACTGCGCCTAAACTTCTGTAACCTTCGTCTGACACTTCGCTGCCGTTGTCCGAGTGTTCGCCGTCTCCTGGCTGCGGTGATTTTGTGAACTGAGCACACGGTTCCGGAGATGATTCCTCTTTTATGGCCGGAGGACTTGGCGAAGGACTGTTACTGCTGGTGTCTTCTCTGCACTTATAGTTGTAAATCGTGGGTTCGTATTTTGGAGTGTCATCCCTGTCTGTTGCGCGTCGAGCCACTCCACCTTCAACGACGTAACGCTTCGTGAACTCGTCGGAAAGTGATTCTTTTGATTTCACTTCCTGGTGGCAGTCTTTTTTTGAATCCTGCAATTTGTTAATTGCGAGCAACGTTAACATTTGAGTCGTCAAAAAGCACGCTCGTATTACAATTTGTTTTTTCAAAAATATGCTTATGGTTGTTTGTAATAGACATTTTTAATGAGAAGAGAGATAAATTTGAATTTGTTTTTGGCATATTTTTAATAAGATTTTTCAAGTTTTGTTAATGATTGTAAAACATTTGTTTTAGACAATATGTTTGATTCAATATATAATATAATAAGTACAATACAGTATAATAAGGAGGAAAAACGTACATTCTTAAAAAATGGACTTCTCCCAATGTTCGTGTTCGATTCGTTGTATTTCACTTCACTCAAATAATGCTCACTCGAATCAATCTAATATTGAGAATTGAGACAAAACATATGATTGATTCGTTATGAAAATTCACTTGAGGGAAGTCAGTTTATGATTAAAGTAAATGCGCAAATGATATGGATGCTTTCCTCAGTGTGAATAAAGTGAATAAAGCTTACCTCTAATCAACATTTTTAAGAGTGTATAATTCTATTTGTAATAATTATTAAATCTTTTGAAGCTAACATTAATAACGATTTTGCGTTTGTTCATAATAATGAATTATAATATCAGTTACACATTTATATTGTATAAATATTATACTAGCACACTGAGAAAAATCAAACATGGAAAATTACTATTTACAATACGATCTTGCACTTTTAAGCGACAAATCATAAAATTTGGTCTTTTTAACAGAAAAATTTACGTTTTTTACGTAGAAATTTACTGCTTTATCTGAAAATATTACTGCTGAACATAATAAATTCCACGTTTTTTCACTTAAAAGTCTAAGCTCGTATTATAAATAGTAAATTTTCATATATAATTTTTCTCAGTGCAAAGGTGCCTGCAGAGACGTGAACGGGTTTACGCGGTCAAATAAAATGCAAAAGGACTCACCTGGTGATTGTCATGGCTCTTGTGACAGAACTGAGGTTTCGTTTCGTCGTGACACTTTCTCGAGGTCAAATCGTGGGAGTTTCTGTGAGCGCCCTGCTTGCTGGCTTCGGCCTTGGAAACGGGGCTCCATGATCGGCTGCTGGTTTTCGGGGTCGGCGATCGTGATCTGAGCTTGGTCGAGGGTTCCGCAGAGGAGTGCGCCGCCGGTCCGCCAAGCTGGTGCTTCCTCTGGGGCGTCGGACTCCTGGAACGGTTGCCACTCTTCTTGAGCTCTTCGCCGAGAAGTCTGCCGTTGCTCGGACAACTCGGGGTGGGTGATCGAGATCGATTGTCACGAGGTGCGCTTCTAGGGGATTGTGAGGATAATGATTGTTGATTTTGTGTCTGCGTCGTTCCCACACAGGAACTGACGCTCGAGGCTGAACTTCGTCGAGTCCTCGGAGGTGATCTGCACGAAAAAAGGGGCATTCTCACGACGAACCTTCGGGGCCAATCGGTCAACAAATTTATTTGTCCAGTGAATTGTATTTCCTCGCGGATAAGCCAAAGACTCACGTGCAAACCACGTCATTTGTTTTTTAATGTTTTGACGTATTTCAATTCAAGTCTGAAGTGTATAATTTAAGTTGTGAAAGAAAATATTTGACAAATCATGATTCTAAATGATGCTCTTGTCTTATATAAATTCAATTTCAATTTTAATAATAATTTTACATTTTTATTAACAAATGAATTCTAATAAACGGTGCTTTGCATAACACACCGGTAACAAGAGTTGATACAATTCACTTGAACTTTCTCATGATTTTAAAATTAATATATGTGCTATAATTTTTAAATAAAACTTCCGTGGATGTTATCGCTAAAAAGTACCAGGACAATCTACTAAGGCTAAAAGGTTACATGCAGATCACTTCACGTAATTTTACTCCCGAAATGCATATTTTAAATCAAATCTCAAAAATGCGTCTAAGTTATTTACGCAAAAAGGTGCTACAAGAATTTAGAAAAGTGAGTTTTAAAATTACACAAGCAAATGTTAAATTTGATCAAGTAATACAAAGTAAATGAAATTTGATTCAAAATTTAAAATGTCTTAATTTAGTTAATGTATGCAATTTGATGTAAAATAAATATATTAAAATTAAAATATATAAATGCTTAAATAAATGCTATAAAACAACGTATTATTGCAGATAAATACATTGAATAACTTTCATTCCAAACATTTATTGACACAAAGGAATTGAAAGTTATTGAAATTTACGACGTGGAATTGATTTAAATGAAATTTAATGCTACTTAACATTTTGTCATTCATAAAACGTAAATTAATGATAAATAAAAGTTATTTTTATATTCGACTGTAAAATTTGTAATGATATGTCGTAAAAATGATCCATAATAATAAATGCCATGTCAACAAAACAAGATGAAAAATATGAATTTATATAGTAAAGCGCGAAAATACCGCAAATGGTTTGTTCGAGTTTGTGTTATTAAACAGAAAACTTTAATATTTGAATTAAGAGATCATATGATGTATTTAAATCAATCAAATATAGTTATGGAATAATAAATGCAATAAGTTTTCAAAGATTTTTAAAATGTTAAACGCATTTTCATTCGCAAGAAGTAGATATATTTTCAGAGAATTATCCGGAATGATATCGTTGATAAAATATATTTTAATACTAATAATGTAATGTAATTTAGTTCCAATTTATGTAACTTTTATATCAAAATGATCAAACAGTTCAAATTTGAGGTATTTAACGTGAAATATTTTATGTAAAATTGTTGATTAATATATTAAATAAAAAAATTTGAATATTAAGAAAAATTATTTTATCTGCAAATATTTCTGTATGTAAAAATCAATAAACGTTTTTGTATTATAAAATGTAACATCGTCTGATATATATATATTATCTGATTGATTCGTTTAAATAGGTTATAAAAAATTGTGCTATTAACATAAGACAAAAAATATATTGCTTTTATAATAAAACGTTGTTTGTAGTTTAAAAGTAATACATTAACATATAAGAATATATAATATAATAATCTTTATTTAAACCTTTGGTTTTTGTTTATATAATTGGTTTACATTTTACATACAGAACATACACACTAAAGTGTATAAAATAAAATAAAATTTAGCATAAAATATAAAATATTATATAATATAAATTGGAACACTAAAAATATAATTTTTAATAGTATATAACCACCTCAATGCAAATGTATAATATTAATAATTTGAAACATTAACTCAACAAATCTTTATATAATATTTATCTGTTATATAATTCAATTAATGATTGAAATCTTGTTTTAACTCAAATAATGTTATTCATTGAAATGAATATATTTTTAAGGAAGGCTTTCTGTGATATAGACTGTCGCGGAGGAAACAAGAAATAACAAAAAAAAATTGTTTCCTTCTACATGTATTTAATCGTGCAAATACGCGGTGTTTACTTAACAGCTACTTTGCATCGCGGGGTCCAAAGTGTGCTTAGTTTATGAAAAAAAATGGTGATGCAACTGACCTCTCGTAATGCACCTGCGCAGTTCCGAGATCGAAAGAGCCGCCAGCCTTTTGAATCAACTTTGCCGAGATCATTGAACGATGAGCTGCAATAGCGAGTAAGAAAGATTATTCAACTGCAATGAAGATTTATGTTTCAATGGACATTATGTATCGAATGAAATGAATTCAAATAATTATAGTTTACATCCGCTTCTTGTCAGAAATTTTGCGTGGACGAAATGGCAAACTGATAGAATATAAAAAATAGGAACAGATCGACATACAATTCATTTCGCTTAAGTCGGAAAGTTGCTTTTCTGTTTCGTTTCACATATAATATATTTATAGGTATAAATATATAAATTTAATTTAATTGTATTTTAATTTCAATTGAACCATTTTCTGCATCATTACATTCATTGTTTAATTTTAAGTTAATGACTTTAACTATTTTACCAAAACATGTATATGAATAATTCTGTGCAAATTCGCAAACAATCGTTATTTACTACAGAGAAAAAAGTAACAGTGAATATAATATATATAATAATATAAAATATATAAATATATAAACGGTAAATATACACTGAGAGAAAAACTGTACGGTTGAAATAGCCGAAATGGACACAGCAGATTTCATTTGGTTTATGAAAATGAAATTTCAGTTGTGTCAACTGTAAATGTCTGTTAGTTTCAATATTAACCATATTTTATAGTTGTGATAATAGATGAATATATTAAGAACTATATATTTTTTGTAGATACCAGTTTTACTGTAATTTTTTCTCAGTGTAATTGTCAAAATCTGTCAATAATATTGTCAAACTTTAACCTTAAATTGACTCATTCAACAAATTTATTGTCAACGTATGACAAGCAGATATAGCTTATTCGTACATTAATACTTTTGGTAACTAAGTTAGTCAAAGATTGACTAAATGTGACAAACTTTTTTTTCTGTGTAGTTGCTAGACATTTAATTTCTTTACAAATTATCAACAGTATTCTAAAATTTTGTTTTACACTGAAAAAACTGATTGGTAACAATTACCATTTAAATGACAGTAGGTTTTACCTCTCGAAATAGTAATATCATATTAATTGTAAGTTGTATAAATACGTAGCAATAAGGTCATACATTTATAGAAATGAAAATATGTAATATATATTTTATTTATTTTATATTTATAATTTATATTCAATTTCAGCAAAATTTAAATTATGTTTAATTTGACGATATAATTAACATTATAATTTTGAACGTAATGCATTGCAATATACTTAAATGTTTACCATTTAAATAGTACTACTTAGATTTCTCAGTGTAATAATTAATAAATAATTCCAATACATATATATTAGCAAAAATATGTTTTCATACATCTTTGTGTGAACAAATACACATATTATTAATTTGTACAATTAATTATTAATAATTAATGAATAACAATAACAATTATTTTAGTTATTAATCGTCTTATGAAACAACTGATTTTTATACCACAGCAGAGCATATTTTTAAATTAATAAAAGGTATAAAATATAATGACATAAGTTATGTAAAGTTAAATATAGTTTTAAAGAATGTAGTGCGTCGTTTGAGAATGCAGGAAGCTCAGAAAACTATATATATATATATATATATATATGTATTGCATAGTATGAAACATTCAAATAGCATACACGATGACATAACGAAACATTTTAAGTGCTTTAAAATAAAAATATCTTGTCTAACAATGTTAAAGGCAGAAATATTATCATATCTGGGCGCTTATATATGTACAAACTGTCAAAATATTAACTCTGGGTTTTGAATTCAGACAAGACAAAAGTAATAGAAAAATACTTACAATTCCGACATCGACAAGGATCGTGTTTATCCAGAAAATGACTAAGAGTGTCCCAACCACCGCCTACCCGTACCATCACATGATTTCTTAAAATCCGAACAAAAATGAGCACCTTTGTGTCTCCGATTCTGTACTTTCCGTCTGACACACGAATCATTGGATACTGAGTTGGACAGGTGCATCTTTCCACCAAATCACGAACCTGCAACAAATCAGATAATACATTATTATATTAAAAGTCAATAGAATTGGTTGTAACAATTTATAAATCAACTGTAAATCTCCAATTATGAATAGGGTGAAATCATCTTGGCGTGAATATTGTATGAGAAAAGCAGATAAATGTTGACGGCTGTTAAGTGTTTCGATTTTTTCATTCGCTACGTGCCTATTTTTTAATTACGAGACCGCCCAGCGAACCCTTATTTCACGCTCTTTAGAGTTCTGTTTTATCCTCTCCGTCAATGTATATTTGATCTACACATTTCCCCCCTTATCCTGTCTCTTTTAACCTTTTCAAAACCATTTTCGGGTTACTTTTCCGCCCTCTTTCGCCAAGTCATCTACTAAACACTGTTTAGTTTCGGAACTAAACTATTTCGAGCTGTCGAAGAATACAAAACACGAACATATTTAGTGTTCATTTTTAAATGACGATGGTGAAATTGAAGTTTAAGATGATTCAAGTATATAAACACGTATTTTGTCTGATTAATGGACATATATATACTTAAATTTTATTATCCCATATATGAAAAACGGTGGTCTGCCGACACTACCAATTGGTACAAGATTGGCGCATTGATCGGTATTGTAATTTGTACACGAATGGTCCTATCAGCGGCAAACCATCTCGAGCCAACATTTGCACAATTGTTTTGCCACTTATCGGCATTGTTATCAGCAAACGATCTTTAAGATTTTAATTCAATCATCGGGTCATGCTTGGCTATGAATTACTACATAATTAATACACAATCGGCAAAAAGTTTTGACCATTCATGGGACTTTCATGGATTGTTGTTTTTGGACTGGTAGTGTAATAAGTATTCCAGGATCGGAGAAGATAAGTAGAGTTTGCTCGGTTCATTACTTGGATAGGTAAGTGCTTGACTTTTTTGTCAATCGTGAACGATGCTTGGGCCGTTCGCACTTTTCTACGTGGGATATTAAACGCATATTTATTACGCTTACCGTAATATTTTTAACGGCATATAAAAATATATATATTTGTTTACTATGTTCGAAACATTAAGCGATTGTAGTATATCGGAATAGAAATCAAAACGTGAAGTTGGATTGATTTCAATGCATTTGCGTGGGAACATAAAAAAACTTTAGGCAACGCATTTTCATATCTCGAGACGAACGGTTATTAATGAAATCTTGAGCTCGCAATTGATCATACAGAAGATAATTTTCGATTCGATTTCAAGTTTGTCTCTGCGTACGAAGCACTAATAGCCTTCGTAGTTAGATTGCTCGCATCTGTATGCAAGATGCATTTATCAGCAATACGCGGAGCGGGACCTGTGTATTTTAAAAACAAATCGAGAATCTTATTTGATACGATGATTTGCTGTTATGAAATGTGACACGCGGCGGACTGTTTATTGACGTATTCCTGCGAGCCATGTTTAATAAACTGATTACGAAACGCACACCAGTCACAATATTTAAGTAAACTCGACGCGGTATAAGTTTTTGATTAAGTCGCGGCAACTTATTCAAATGTTTGTTTTTATTTAACGAAGATAGTCGGAGCGCGCGTCAGCTCGATTATTATGCCGATGCGCGAATTAATTGAATTATGTCAGGGC
>JABFQC010000451.1:0-27455 GCA_022817085.1 Psilanteris sp. ZL-2020
AGATAACACATGCGGTATATATATGAATAACAAATTTAATAAATAGACAAAAATCACAAATGTGAAACACTATTAGTTTTAATCCATAAAAGTAGTAATGGAATTTTGTTCGCGTGAGAATTAAGGGACTTAAAAAGCGTACGATGGATTAGTTAATTTTTCTCTAAGAAATTAAGATCTAATACGATTCACGAATATTTTCCGTTTGGGTCATTGTAGTAACGTGTCTTTTTTACAAGCTCGGTCCAGAGAATAACTTTTGATATCACAAAAGATTGGTTATCAAAATGTAAATCACGCAACGAGGATTTGATTTGCCGTAAAACTCCCGCGTCGTATAATAAAACTCACTAAAGCACGCACAATAAATGTAACCTCATTTCTACCGGTGCTATTCGTTTTAATATCTCGAATACATTCGAGAATGCAGATCCTATTGTGACAAATAAAACTCATTTTTATCGCATACGGACGTTGGATGCAGTTGCGCGCCTTAACTTTAATGAAAATTCTCTACGCGCTCAGACCTGGTAACGATGGTCTCGCCAATATTAACGTATTCTGTGCTTGGACGTTGATCAAATAGTCTCGACATGTCACGGCTGAAGTGATTTCTATTTTTCTCGATGAATGTTACAAGGATATAAAGGTCTATTTAATCTGTTTTTCCTTTAAGAGGGAAAAACTGAACTTTATCTTCTTTCTTCCTAAACTTTTTGTTTTAACGAAACATTTCAATCTAATTAAAACAAAAATATTAATAATTATAACAACAATAATAAATATGTATATTTTAATTGTATTATTACATAAATGGCACAATAATACATTTGCGCGGTTACTCTCTGGCGGGAAAAGATTGATTTTTTGCTTATTTCAAAATAAACTGAAAATATTATTTTTGTTTGTTGTTAGTTGCTTATGTTTCCGATCTGAGTACTTGTTTTTGCTGCAAAACTGCAATCCTTCTCGCAAGTGATATTCAAGCTCTCTCGTGGCTCTTGCAGTCGGGTATTATTTCTGGCAAAACAAAATTACAGAACGCGCGGCAGCAACTTTATCGTAAATTTCATATTGTCAGCATTCCGAGGGTCGTCGAATCTGTCGTATAGTTGACGGCTCGAATGCACTCACGCCATTCATGTAATTTAGACGTTGTCTCTCTTAAAACTGTTGGCGACGTGTTTTCAGACAATAAGTCCCGAAGAACATACTCCGACGCAAGTTTTAAGTGAATACCAATGTCGAGTAATTATCGTGCGATTGTTCGAGAATAATAGGAGCAACTTTTCGCAAAGAAAGTTCTCGTTTGTTTGGGAATTATAACCGCCGAACACAACTCGAAATCAGGTAAATCTTGTCGCAAACTTGTGGCTCGATAATGGCGCGTTTAACACGACACAACACAAGCTGTGCAAACCGATCGAAGAGGGGTTCGGGAATTCAAGTTGACTGGACGAAGGAATGCGATGGGTTTCAGCCGCGCGCTTTGAAAAACCGAACGCCTGAAATTGATAAGACAGGGCGAGTCACTTTTATCATCAGTCCGGATTGGAAACCGTTTATTAAATATTTTACGACGAACAACGGGTTGGCAGGTGTCTGAAAGAAACTGCACCGAGATACGAATTTTATGGGATCTGGATGTGGGTTATTTGCGCGTTCCTTTTGAAAAATGCCACAATTCGAGGAGAGTAATGCCAATCGCTTCACGCGCGGCCCATGCACGTGATCGCAATTCGCTGCTCAAGACTTTGATATTCGATACGTGAATGATCGGTTGTAGAGTGCTATTCATTGCACGAAAGCAAAGCAATTCGATTGTATGTTATCATTAGTACTAAAATCGTAGTTCTGTTTAGAAAAAAAACTTAGTTCGAGCGTGGAACAGAGTTTAATGCAGGCGTGTATTTCATTTTCGGAATAAAGGAAAATGGAAACGGCGACTGGATCGATTTTTCATTCGACAAAGTTGATAAACTTCTAGGTTCCTTTTTACCGAATCAAAGGTTTGTTTTTTTTTTATTTCGTTTTTTTTAAACAATAGTTAAACATGGCTTTTAAAAGAACGTCGTCTGAAATAGAAAAGTAAAATGAAACTTGCGTTGAACTAACGAAATTAAAATGCTTCTTCGGCGGGAAAAAAATGATACTTTACTATCTGAGAAAGTGTTTTGCTTTTCAGGAAAATATATTCATTTCGAGATTTGTATACTTTCATTTACTATCGGGGGATATGATTTGTTAAAATGATTAGATAAATAAATATTATCGTTATTGTTTCTATTTTGTATTACATTTCTGATAAAGCAGCTCAACTGTATTTCTTGCGACTTGGCACAAAATCGCATTGGTTTTGCGCCATTCGCATTTGATGACCCAGTCAGTTCAAGTTTGCCTTGGCCACTAAATGTGAATACTCCATTGTGTCTACGACCTTATGGTGCACTAGGAAATTGAAAATGATAAGAAATAATATATATATATATATATAATCAAAAGTCTACACTACTTTCATTCAAAATTAAAGTAAACTATATCCTCTACTTCAGAATAGAAAGAAATGAAATAAAATTAAAGAATAAAACGAAAAATTAAATGCAACTAAAATCAAAACCTAATCGGGACTCATATACCATATAAGAATATTGAAAAGCCTTCAGATAATACATTATTTCAGTGCATAACTCAAGGGATTCGTGTCGCCATAAGATTATTACTCATTAAAAACCTTATTTTGTCTTTATAATACTTTTATAATATAACTAAGCGTTTGTAAAAACAATTAGATATAACTTACCCCAAACTCTAGAATAGCCCTTATAGTCGAATATCCACCACAATCAAAATCAGCTTATGATATTTTAATTACTGTTTCATTGTAATCCATTTCTTATGTGGATTTTTTGTGAATCAATGAAATAGTCATTTAATTATAGTATTTAAAAATAATTGATGTCAGAAATTATATATAATATTCTTATCACTATATATATATATATATATATATATGGGTCAGTATCAATTGTGAAAATAGATATACAAGTTGTAGTATGGCTTTTGATTAAGTATGGAATTTGATACTGACTCATTTATATATATGTATATATAACAATGCTAGTTCCAATGTGCATCTTTACACTAGACTTGCGATGATTCTCTCATATAATGTTTGGTACATTAAAACCTCATAATACTCACATTTCGGACGCATTAAATTTTTATCAGAGTAGACACAAAAAAGTTATATAATAAATGACCATACTTATTTTATTATACCATTATAGTAAAATCAAAAATTATTATGCTATTAAAGGATATTTTCTTACATAAAGTAGTAAAATTTGTTATTGGCCGTGTTGTAAAATTGCAAATAAATTTCATCCCAAATACAGTCTCATATAGAAAAACGTGCTGTAGTATTTTATGCAAGAAAATTTGTATCGATATTATACATAGTTAAACATTTATTAAGCATATAATTCTAATTCCAAAAATAATGTAATTTAAAAGAAAATATTTTTTCGTTGTAATTACATCTCATTATCAGTCCAAAAATTTGCTTCGATCAATCCACGCTCGAATGATCTGAATGACCAACAACTTTGTCCTCGCAAGCTAATATTTCTTTGTCATTGTAGAAAAATAGCATTTAACCCTTTCAACAAACTTATACATTAATCAATAAAGCAAACAATAATTCGACAGCAAATGTTTACCTTAGAGTAACAAAAACATACTAAAATCAATTCGTTATTCCGTTAAAATATGTACGCCTATGTAAACTGTTTTCACGAAGTGATAATTGTAATTGTCCTGTTATTAATATGATACTCGTTCAATCAAGCTCATTAGCATGCCATTAACGCCGAAACTTATTAATCAAACAAATAATTATATCGAAAGTAATTAATCAAATTATTAATTATCCAATTTCAGTATCACAATTGATACCCGCTGTCAACCCTGTGTTTATTAACCCGAAAATAAGTATATGAAATGAAACAGAAAAAGAAAAAAAGTAGAACAATTAAAAGCCTTTTAATACAATATGAACTAATCCCCGCGTTTGTTTTATGCTAATGCAATCATCCCCTGGGTTTCTCATATAAATTATTGGACCGGTCGGATAAAAGCCACACGATTTGTCAGACCACTATTTGCATGCTCGAACTATATACGCGAGTTTGATTGATCGAAAATAATAGGCAAAGTCAAACGTTTTATGATCAGTGAAGGAAAAAAAGTATTTTATGGTGCGCGCAAGGAGCGGCAATTCCGCAGCGTAAAAAGTGACAAAACGATCGAACGGCTCCGCGAGGAACCGAATAAACGCCCGAAGCGACTTTTATGGCCGCTTATTTACGACGGCGAACTCTCGCAGTTCGCCGAAAATTGAATTAAATATCGCAAAATCACGTCACGCGTTCGCCACACTTCGCAGCATTTATATTGCCGTCATTTGTAGTTTCGCGCGATTTAAATCAACGCGCGTTAAAACGCAACCGGATAACGACTAATCTTGTTTGGCCATTCGAGTGGCACTTTTGCGCGAGCGCTGTTTTTGTTTGCACGTATTTCTGTAAGAAACCAAATAACGTTCGGGAATAAACATCGCGTTTTGTTATTTTGCCAACGAGAGGAATTGCGTCGATTGAAAGTTTACACTTTTCCACGTCTTTTTTTTCATTTAAACTTTTCGAGGAAATTATTGTTTTAATTTTTTATAGCATAACCTTAAAATCGGCCGTTTTTTGCAACGCACGATTATCTGTATTAATTATACGCGTTTTGGCGTGAAATGAATAGAAGCCAGCGTGTTTATGCGATGCTCGGTTCATACAAATCAGCAAAGTGTGTCTCTCTGACGTGCACAATTTCAGTGCCTCCAATACAAAGTTCTCCTGGGAAACGTAAATTTCGAATTGTTAATATAGAATTATAACTAACCGCTTGTGCGGATGTGTTATTGGAAATCGACAATATGAAAGGTGCCATGTGTCGAGCGGAAGCACCCTTTTCAGTGTAACTTTGTATGTTATCAACGGAAGAACGCGAAAGTCAGACAATAGATCGTTTTTTCAAACTTCTAAGAAAAAATGACAAATTCAATCATTTTTATTGTACTGTTTGATAATTTTTTTTCTACGTCATTTTAAACTTTTAATCTATTAAATTATTAATTAATCAATAAACTGCGTGCATAGAATATCTGAACATCCTAAACTCAAAAACTTATAGTATAAATTGAAAAATGTTACTTTTGAAAATATTACTGTACTATACAAAAAGAAATGCTTATATTTATTAACATAAATAATTATTTATAAAACGCAGTTATACAATATGGTATGACCTTTTTATTGCATTCGGAAGTTCATTTTTAACCGAACTTTCATTTTTTAATTGCTTATATTGAAAAATAATGGTTAAAAATGCACATTTCGTAAAACGATTCAATTCATAATATGTTAATAATATTAAATTAAGAAAGCGTACATATAAATAAATATATGTTTATTTAATCGTTTTATAATTATCATATGAAAATGCGAATGTATATTTTCGTTCATCATATTTGAAAATTCATAAAATAAAATAATTAATAATAATTAAACAAACATCGTCGATTCATAATTTATTATTCGCGTCATTAAGTCAATATATAAATTTTCAGCTTGTGGGGACGAAAGGAAGACAAATACTGTATTTCCCCGGGAGAAGTTATTTTTAAATTCGTAGACGCATATTGTTCTCGCGGGTGATTAATTTCCAAATTGCGTCACCAATGAGCTGTATCAGCCAAAAGCAGACGGCAATGAATCTGCAAGGTAAACTAATTTCCGGAGAATTTGAATCTATCATTTTTCAAATGAAACGCTACCAAGTGGCTTAATGAATGGAAGATTCGGTAACGTCGATTCAAGGCAAAATGCAAATGTGTTTGCGAATGTTATCAAGAGAAATACTCGGGATAGGGAGATTCAATTATACCGAGTTCGCTGTCGTGCTTCAAAGAGAACTACGGACGGAGAAGTCAAGACGAATACCAGCCACGTATGCGAGCCGCGGTTAATTAGCTTTGCGTCCTTGCGGAAATTCTTCCGCGTGAAACACCTCCCCTCAAAATTCTTTCGACGCCGTATTACTTTGCATTGTAATCAAATCAAGTTGTTTCGTGTGAAACAACGTCGGAATGCAATTTTTTGCGCGAATTTCCGAGAGAGAGACAGAGAGAGAGAGAGCAAGAGAGCGACAAAGAGAGAGGGAAACGGGCGATTAGATTTGCGAATTGGAAGAAAGGTATTCAATTATACGAATGCAATTGCGATTCGTCATATAATTTCTTGTACGTTGTGCGTGGCCCATTTACATCTCGGGTGGAGTTTAAACGCGAGTGTAATTCCAGTTGTGAATTGTGCTCGACTCGAAATTCGCGTCCTGAGATTCGCTCAGTGTGACACTACAAAGTTATCTCGCCTGAATTCGCTGCAAATTCAACGAGTTGTTAAAGAGATATTGCGCTATCCTCGTGTCGGCTCACCTGGACCACGTTGCATTCATTAAAGTTCAACGTGGACGGAATTTTAAGCCCACGTTAACGAAAATGTTTCCTTGCCGCGGTCTGTTGTTTTCTATTTTGAAATTAAGGAATGAGTTTTATTTGTTTCGTTTTTTTTCTGATGCATGGTTCGCCTGGTAAATTATTATTGCTGATAGAGTGTGGAGGAATAATGGTCCATTATTGTATACAATTTTAATTAAGCGAGAATAATGTAATAAAAAGTTTTACGTTAATTTTATAACAACGAAAAATAAAAAACATAGTTTGTGAATTTACATTTTCTAATTTTGTTATTTGATTTCCATGGCGGCGTTCCACTATATGTTTTGTAAAAAATATACTTTTTCTTATTGATAATATAATGTATTATTATTTAATTATAATTTTGAGGTCATGATTAATTTATTTTGTGTATTTATATTTTATTTAAAATGTGCATTGAATGTGTGTCTACTATATAATTGAATTTCATTATTTTAATAATTTAAAAATGCGAATAATTTATTCTTGTATATTTCCAATTATAGGTATTTTGCCATTGATTTTTACGTAAAAAATATTAGCTTACATACAAAAAAAACTGTATTAAGTTTTGATTAATGTACAACTTGAATATTTTGTATTAAATAATGTCAATTATTAATATCCGAAAGGTATTTTTGCCGATAGTGTTCATACATAGGATCATTATAAAAATATCTTTTAATGTTGGTATAACGTGAAGTACGTTGCCGAAGGGTGATTGGGTAAATTGTGAGTGTGTGGATATAGTGCAACATATATAGTACCAATACACATAAAATGAATATTGTGATATTTTGAAAAGAGCACATAAATATCAAAACTATAAATAAGAACGAACATATTTTTTTGTAATTTATAAATTTATAAATATTATTAATTTAAAATCACGTAAATTTTTACTGCATACGTAAGTTTTATCGCAAAGAGAGCAAATTTATAACTAAATTTAAAGTTCTACATCATAGACTATTGATATGTAAAAGATAATTATGAAAGCTTAATGTACGTAATTATTTTTAATTTATCATAAAGAGATTGTCAAGTGTAGTTGGTCCCATGAGAAATTTTATCAAAAGACGATGACAACTAAAATGTTATGTTTAAACTGTTAAAAGATAAAATAAAAGATATGTTTTTACATATTAACATACCATTTATCACACATTATTATTCATTTTCAAAATAACTTTTTGCCGTTTTCGTATGTCGGATTAAGTCTCTATAACCATCCTCTATGGATGGCGTAATTTTTTTTTTTTATTTACGTAAACGTTTACCATCCTCTCGTAAAAGATACGCTAAAGAAAATAAAAATAAATTCAAATTTTATATAAACACCGAGAATTATAAAAAAAAAACACACACACGCTGTTTGAACCTTTTATAGAAAATTTAGAACAACTTTGTTTGAATATCGTCAATCATTTTCCTTCAACGAACAATGCACATCAAATATGGCACAATTTCTATACAGAATTTTTATCAAGTATTTACGAAATATCAGTGAAAATACACTTCTCGAGATAGAAATGAATTTAATTTACTACCGTAGTTGATTTTTGTGCAATAAAATGGTAGTCTCAACGGAACTCTTGTTAATAAATTATCTACTTTGCCAGCAGCGTTTTGAAAGAAGTCTCCCGACAAGAAGAAAGTAATGCCGCTGTTATCTAAAATAACCGACGTCTAACCATGGCAATAATAACTGGATGAATTTAGCTGGTATCCCCCTGAATTTGACGCCAGGCTTCCCGAAAGGTAATTCGATAAGCGACCATTAAATTGATATTCAATAAATACGCATATTACTTCTTCTTTCGGTATCCTTCTTTGAAGGATAACTTTCATACACAAACATTTCCCCCTATCTGACTGCCTTATTTTCGTTGTAAATCATCTCGATGTCAAGTCCAAGCGTACATATATAGTCTTTTGAAATTGGTTTCGTTTGTGGCAGGCGTCGCTGGCGCATATGAGACAGTTCTTCCGATAATGCTTAACCGATTCAAAGTTTTGGCGACAAGTCGTCGATTGTCTTGGCCTGCATCCAATTGCCCGAACTTTTGCACTCCACGCATAATTCGGCACGTATGAACTGCGCGCGTATGTGCGCAGACGTGCAAAAACAACTATGCGTATCCACAGGTAGTCGATAAAGAAACCGGAGACGAACTTTGAAAAGCGATCGTTTGTTATTCCGACTTGTATATCCACGGACAGTCTGAGATATTTATTGACAGTCGAGCGAACAGATTTTGATCGCGTGTTTAGACAGACGTGGAAAGGTAGGAGACGCTCTAGTTTTATTGATATCTGGTTTATATTAAACTAACATTTAACGTATGTTTCATTTAGCTTAATAATTATGGTTCATAAGTTGTGTAAGCTGTGTAACATAATAAATGATAGACAATTGATAGCATATATAGTACGTTTTTAGACATGAATGCTGGATTTAATAAGAAGTATCCAGTGAAGAAACTACTTGAAGTTTGAGTTTGATTTTTAAGATTTAGGAAGATTTAATTTGGTTGCAAACTGAGGATGAGTGGAAAATTTCCTAGCTGGACCAGTATCAGAATTAAATTACTTACTAGCTTTCGATTTTTCTGTTGTTTTTCCTAGAATAACATAGGATTTTTTATGAAATATATTAGCACGTCCAGTATAGACTACAATGTATAATATACAATATATATCTTATCAGCAAAGGTTAAAATATAATATAGGTATCTTATTCATTATAAAAATTCCTAGTATACATCCGAAGTATGAATAAAAGGCGGACTATGCTATGTACTATGCTATACTTCGAATGAATAATTAAGAGTATAATGTACCTTTCCAGATGCTTGGAAAACATGGAGGATTTCGCTGGTGATAGAAAATTTGCCTAGTTTGGGATTATTTTTCTAATTGAAATCTAATATATATACCGTATAATTTTTACTTTAAATTAATAAAAACGTTTTTCCATTTTTCGTAGTTTAATCTAGAATTTCTTTCTAGAAGATATAGATGACCATTTAAATGTAATGTACCAAATAGCTAAATAGTAGAAAATAAGAATTTATCTATAAACTGAGAGTTCTAATAAGTTAAATACCAATTTTTAACTACCAAAATTGCAATAAAAATTTCTTCCTTCTGCAGTATTTAATTGTATTTCGTAATCAAAATGCAATCGAAACAATTATATGCAATTCAAATCTTAAATACAACCAAATCTTGCTATCAAACTGATCCATTGTTAATCGTCATTTGCATTATTCGATGTAAGATCCATATCGTTGCATATTCTCCTTTAGAATCCTGCTATGAGCGACGAAATTATTCCTCCCTTGTTACCTCTTAAAACTGTCTATTCATAATGCATTTCTACGATCTATTATCAACACATCGTGTTAACACCTGAATTCTAAACGGGTGTCTTACGTGGCAATGTTTATCGCGATCTGTGTTAACTCTCCCTTGAGAACCATAACACCCGAATTAATAGACTGTCTCGCTAATTTATAGACTGTATCCGAATGGCGCTGAAACAGACATGAATTATGGATCAAATTAACGCACGTTCACCCCTCGCTTGGAATCACTAGTGCCCAACCCCACCCCACGAAGTGTTAATTCGTTTGATCTGTTTAACAACCTTGCTTATACTTTTGTTTATTTCTTTTTGAAGCGGATCATTCAAATAATTGACAGACAAATGTAGTCTGATAAAAACGTATCAGATCAAAATAAAAAAAACAATAGTAAAAGAGATCCTATTGGTAATTCATTGCCTCTGTAGAATCATGATCCGATTTATCATGAAGCTTATCAAATCCCGTCGTGTACAGGAAACACAGTGAATAATCGAGATAAAATGATAATTGTGTCGATAAACATAGATAAATAATGTAATTAGTCTTTTGTCCAAATTTATCTCATAAAGGTTAAAAATTGTACACATGTGAATATACGAATTCATCTTGTCAAATGTTCTATTGCATAAGTAAATTTTTCTATAAAAAACGTTACAATCCTATTTCGTGCTCCAGTACATAATCCTCAATGTATATATTAAGTTACTTTAAATAAATATGATTTTTTTTATTCTTTTTGAAAATAAATAATATTTCGTGTCCAAAATGAATAATTGTTTACGCGTGTTTTAAAACCATTTGTCAAATCCCGTAATTAATGCAATAATTTAATATGAAGAATCTTCGTGATTTATCGAGTTGAAGTTCATTGCGAAAAAGTGTGCCTGTATACTCGCAGAATTCTGCAGTAAAATCGATCAAACCAGAATTCATATTTTTACTTTGAAAAAGATCCTTACAACAAATATTACCTTCCTTCGTTCAAATCGCAATTTTATACAAAGGAAACGGAAAATTATTCCTCTCGACGTTGAACCTTTTACTTAAAGGAAATCATAAAAAAATAATTAAAAACAGAACAGATATAAAAACGAAAATATCGAATCTGGATTCTTAAATTTCGTGATTCGTTTCCGTTCTCGAATATGAACTAGCTTATTAGAAAAACAGCTGACTTCGCATATCGAGTGTCTGGAACTGTCAGTCGTTTATTATTAGATGCGGTGAATCGCCAGATGATCTAATGTTACATTTCCAAGAGCATCATAAATTTACCATAGTACGTCCAGAATGCAGCTTCGGATTTTCGTAATAAATTTATAGTACGCCCAATAAATACGATTTTTTTATTTAACGTCATTCATATGACTCAATATGATGAAGATTCCGGAAAAATGAAAACCACACAGCTTGGAGAAACACGACGCGGAAAATCGCAACCGACCGAAAGTCATGAAAATTCATTTTTTATTTTTTTTAAACAATTGTCTGACCATCTCTATATCTACTAAATTAACTTATTTACAACGATTTAAACTGGCATAATTGATCACTACGGATTTTTTCAAGCTCACATTTGATTGAAACATTTTTTACGAATTTGTTTGCAACAAATCTTGAATCCAATTTTTTATGACCAGAATTCACTGTTACTGACAGAGTATGCCAATATTTTTCAATCGAAGCATCGGAGAGCCAATTTTATGCATTTATGTTACATACTTCGAATCAAATTAAATCGATTTTTTTATAAGAATAATATTTGTACTGCTCGAAAAATGGCACAACTTAGTCGTAAAGCATTTGTACTTTAAGAAGATCACAATTTCTGTATGACGATAATTTTAAATTTACATTTTTATTTGGAAAATTGTAATAGCCATTAAATATCAACATTTTCCAACCGTAGACATTTTGACGTTTAATACACAATGAAAATACAAAGAATAATTTATTACATTATGACAATAATTTGTTTATCAATATAAATACTATTTGGAAAATGAGTTGAACAATAATGTAAAAATATCAATTGAAAAAGAATATAAAATACAAAATATAATTATAGTATAGCCATCAAATTTCAAAATATACGAGGATGTGTGGTTCGAGTGGGGGCTAACAAGATTCTTTCGATTTAAATTGTTAATACAGTCAATCGGAAATTGTAAACATTGACGTGCGCATCGTTGATCGGAACAGCAGAATTTATATATATCCGGCAAGCCTTGATATATTCTGTATAGTCATTAAACCTGATTTGTGAAAATAAAGTGGCATTACAACGAGTGGTAACTATTGTGTTGATATTTACCTTAATATAATACACGTATATATATATATTTTCTGATTATGAAATCATGAAACGGAGCTGAAAGTAAAAACATTACTTTATTAGAAATGCAACAAATTTGTCTAAATCTAAAATCGTAAAAGTCATGTGAAATTCACTCACTTCACTGAACTGACAGCTGACTCAAATTGTACTCCAACATCAATAACTTCCGAGACCTTTTCGTAAAAACAATTTTTAAAATAATCCGTCTTATAACATAGATGTTAATGTTTCAAAATTTATATTTTAGTTAGTGCTATTGAAAGCTTAACATAAAATGAATATATTCAGAATCACTTCATGTCAGATGTAAATTAATATTAATTTACAATATATGGATGTCTGACTGAGAAATCGACGCTAATGTACCTTATATGCAATATAATTACGCAGTTTAATTTAGAAACATAAATTGAACATCAAAAATATTTGTTTATTATTACAATTATACTATATATACTACATTATTACAATTCCACAGTTAATCGCAATGCATATTATATCAACGATTATTAATTGTTGTGTAATAACATTTGAAGATTAATTTAAAACCGGTTTATTGTGATTATACACATCCCATTGCGGTATCCGCTCATTGATAAATATAAATAATTCATAAATAACCAACATCACATTCGTTACTAGTTACCACTTAACAATGAACAATATTATTCGTCGATCAATTTCCATTTTAATCGATAATTCCTTGTTCTAATTTATTGTTCTAATAATACTGTTCTCACGAAGAAGAAAGTATCCTTCGTGAGATACTTTATTGACAACTTTTTTCTTTATAAACAAAGATTATTTATCTCGTGGATATGAAATGATATCGCATTGTGGGAAAAATTCACTTTGTCTCCCTGCTTTTCGGGCAGGAAGCTTACAACTGTCAAAAACAGTTTTTGATTTGCTTTGTAATGGCGCTGCAACGCTACTCAAATGAAATATTTTTATAAAAAATGTTGATCATGTTTTCGTTAAGCGTAGTTGGCACGCAACCTGCGGATGTAAATGTTCTTGTCAAAAACAAATACATATCACGAACGAAGATATACATTTTCAACCAATATTTGTTCAATATTTATAACGGCGTAGCTTTGAACAGGACGATTTTGTGCGTCGAATAATAGTTCTACTCTTCAATACTTTGCGTCCAGCGACTACCTTTGTCATCCGGCATTTGTTGTGCGCTTTTTTTCTTCGGTGAATTATCAAATGACAGGGATACTTGAACGAAGTAATCGTTCTCTAATTACGGATTAAAATAGAAGCGGATACAACACAATGCCGATAAGCCACATTGATTGCAGTTTTTCGGTGCGCTGTTTCGTCCCGTTTATAAACATATTTTCGGGTTTTATTTCGTTTTAAAATTCGAAATATGATAATCGTTTGTTGAATTTGAACGATGGGTGGCACGTAGGTTGGCTTCGTACAAACCATGCAATCGCGATTTCAAAATTCCACACAAAAGAGCTCTTTTGTGGAATTCGAATGTGTACATTGCAAACACCGACGTGCTTTTTTAATTTCCATTCAAAATTTATTATTTTCCGTGTAAAGTGAAATTGTTTTATTGGTTTACAACGTGGGACAACAGAAGTCATAAAGAAATGACGACGTTAAATGATGTTTGTGTTTATTTTGTTTTTTCTTTGTATATTTTAACGGTGACATTGAAATATGATTAGCAATAACAAACGGGTGTTATTGTTTATGTTATTGTTGATAAACTGATCTTAAAAAATTATTAGTAAATACCCATCGAGGTCTATATAGTAGAATTATTGGATCTTCAGTATGCCAAAAATTAACAATAAAAAATGTCGATTCGATTGGATTCACGTAAGAAATTATACGCGTGACCAAATAAATGTACAGTTCAAAATAGTCGTTCATTTGACTATCTGGACGTTGAAATCATCCAAAATTCAGTACTTTCTCCCAACGGTGATAATCGCACATGCTTAACAAATTTGAGCTTGCAAGTTGAGAAGTTGAAGTGGATGTTGACTTTCAATGCACGTGCTGACCAAAATTCAACAGTTCCTGAACATTTCCGAACATTACGGCTTTCAAGTTGTTTATTTATCAACAAAAGCATTCGGAAAATGAAACAAGTTAATTGCCTAAATTATTACTTGAAGTAAATTTCAGAACAATGTATGTTTTGTAAATTGTTCTGAGCGAGAAGTATAATAAAATTTCAATAAAAAAAGCTATGCTAATATAAATTAAAATTAGACTAACGTAAGATCGGTAATCAATAGAATAATAAATTTATATATATAATTGATTTATGATCATTTAGCGAGATCATATTCAGAATATAATATATGAAACTAGATATGATTAAATGATATTCAATACATGAGATTATTATATGTCATGTCACACATTACATATGATCAATTCTCATCTCGCATCATCAAAAAATGTAAATAATCTATAGATATGATTTGAAAATAATCACTACTGTTCGAATGTAAAATGTAAAAAGAGGAAGTTTTGATAGAATTATTATTTATTACGTTCATTATATAATTATAACAAAGTTAGTTTCTAGTTTCATATTTGGTTCTTTTTACGATTTAAGGCAATGATTAAGTTCGTCCTTTAATTATTTAACAAAACAGTTTTACATTCGGCGACGTACTGGCACTTAAATGACATCCGAGATCCTATCGAGTACAGACAGAACAGATTAGCGTTCGTCAAAGTTTCGTTAGCGAAAACAAAATGCTGGTTAGTTAATGTTGGCCTCGTAAAACGGTACTGCGCAAAACAAGAATGAAAAGCAGCGGGGTAACATCGAAATCCAGATAACGCAAGTGCGACGACTGAATTCATATTTAACGTAGTTACATGCTGCGCGGCGAAACGAAGTTTCAAGTATTCTGTATGAAAAGTGAGGCAATATACTTTGCAAACTGGCTTGTAAAAATACACGCGACAATTGCGCATCTTTAGTAAGCGTTTTTCCTGCGCTTTGTGTCCGACCTTTTATTCGCTTGCCATTTTT
Source organism: Psilanteris sp. ZL-2020 (assembly GCA_022817085.1). NCBI lineage: Eukaryota > Metazoa > Arthropoda > Insecta > Hymenoptera > Scelionidae > Psilanteris > Psilanteris sp. ZL-2020. The sequence goes on from JABFQC010000451.1 coordinate 15,318, forward strand.
CAGCGCGCCGGCTCACGCCGCTCTGTTTTTGCAAATACATACTATACGAAAAATAAACTATACATAATACGAGCGCGCTTGTCTGTAAGCATTTGCAGCGACGTCAAACGAGGAGCCATTTCATTTCGCCAGTCCGATATCGCTGTTTATGGAAGGGTGTCTGGAAAGCTCCAGGTAAAATTAGATTCAAATGAATTAAACGGTCCACGTAGGTCCGGCCAGGTTTTCGCAACGATACGAACAGAAATGAAATGCAAATGCACGTAGCGCCAATGACGGATTTGTAATTTAATCAACGCGATTAAACGGGCCACTTTTGCCGGTGTCGCAAAGCTCAACTCTTCGTCAAAGTTTTGTCGTCGTGTTTTTAATTTAACGACGTGCAAAGGCGAGCCGAAGGAAAAAAAAGGCCGCTAAAATGTTAATTCTACGATTACCGGTGCAAACATTTTTATTCAATTAAAATGCAGAACCAATAACCGGAAGCTACGCTGATTTAATTAAAAAATTTTTCAAAGCATTTTATAATGGATCAATGTAGCGAACCCCAAAATCCTCTTATAAAGTCATTAAAAAGTTTTGTGCGGGCTGAAAAACGAATAACCAGATAGCTGAAAAGGATGCTTAATCCCCGTGCTTTATTCTACTTGAAACATTAGACGAGAATTAGGAAGCAAAAAACAAGACAGTCGGAAAAATGAGCGAAGGGTTGAGCACGAGCGACAAAATAAGAAAAGCTCACGATGAAGCTTTTCGAGTTCAATCGGTCGTAATGAGTGTTTTTTATTTACGCGAAATTGTCGAGCGAGCGATGAAACGGGAGGAGCCGAGTTTAATCGAACGATCCTTTTTTCGAATCCTTATTTTTGAGTATAATTATACGCCGACGGTTGAATTCCAAATTTGCGGCAACCAATGAAACGCACGATAACGAATTTGAATCGCGAAGACGGCTGTTCGCGAAAAATGAAAACCGAAATCAAACTATAGTTATGCAAACTTCATCAGGAATTTTCATAAAATCCTGACAAAGGATCTTGATTGCAAACTAACTTAACGTACTCTGAAGACTCAAACTGGTCTGGAATTTCAATCAGGATGTAAACAGAATTAATATAGACATCAGTTTCGTTGTCGATCTTGCCAGTTAAGTACTCAAAGCAATTGAATCATATAATCATCAGAACCCTATATTAATATCAATTTCAGTTTGAAGGAAGCCTTCATTCAACAGATCTAAGATTATAATTTTCCTACCGTGCGCGCCAAGAGAAGAATATAGTACAAATTTATGATGCGTTGGATAAAACGATGTAAAGATATGATTTGTCGTAATTTTATACTTTTTATAAACAAAATTATTTTGCAAAAATTTAATAAATAATAATAAGTATTTTTATTGCATAAATGAACTTTACATTAAATTTTGGAAATCTTATAGTAAATTTTATAAATGTAATACAATATAAATAAAACAGAAAATATTTTATTTAAGTTCTTTAAATTTACTTAAATTAAATTTTTTTTGGTATACTAATTATAATAATCGTGTAATAATATTATAATATTTCAATCGATAGTATATGCAAACGATATGCTTCAAAAACGAATTTCAATTGTGAAATATGATAATTGTTTATAATTCTTTTCTGTATTTTGAAGTGTACAGAATGATATGGATAATCTTATCACAAACTGTAAAGTGCATTCTAATATTTAAATTATATTTTCAGTAATAAAAATATTTTGTTAATGAACGAAACATATAAATCTTATTCTGAAGATTGCGTTTTTAATAACGTAAACTATTTTCGCGTCATAAGTATATCTGTTAGAAATTTCTTCTACTTAACAATACTACCATTGTGATCGTGCAGCAAAATACAATTGTTACTCAAAATAAACCTACATTCTTTAATCATACGCAAACGAATTTCTTTGTTCACGTTAGTCATATAGACAAATAAAATGAACAAACAACACAGATTCCTGAAATTAGTTCACGTTATATTTCGTTTCATAACAGAAAAAATACCCAATTATAAATAAACAGAAGAAAACATGGGATAATATTCATTATTATTTCAGTTTTTCGTAATTTAATTTTCATTAGTTTTTTTTCTATTTTTATAAATTCACTATTTCCTTTAATTTTTTATTCTCGTTTTCAGAACACTAAGCACGCGTATGAAATGCAAGGAAAAACCGTTTTAACATAAATATTTGAACACTATTTATTTCCCTTTAATATAATATATCAATCGCAAAGCTAACGTTTTAGCTCTTTGCAAATCAATCAAACCGGAACAGTCACCTTTAAGTTATTCTCAAGATGGATTTTGATCGAATTCTACCTCTCCGAACGACGATTTAAATACATTCTTGGACCATTTTTTTTACTTCCTCGATACGACAAAGGAGGTACGAAATCGTTAATTTCTTGCGACGTGACCCAATTTTTCGCGACCAACTAGCTCGCGTGAACTTTTTCCATTTTTCTGGTCGTACTTTGATGCTTTTCCCGGGTTTCCTGATTTCCCGCGTGACACGTGACGAGCTTTTTATTCCCGAGCATGACGCCACGTTCGTTGGAAATTGAAGTGGAAAGAAGAAATGTGCGCGTATCCCGCTTATACGCCCGCACCCAAAGGCAAACGGAAAAAGTGGATTGCGAAATTGTGGTTAATTGATGGGAAGGAAAATATGTTTGGGGACGCTACATGAGCTTGGGATTTCGTTCGTAAATGAAACGACCAACGAAACTGATTGAATTTGATGACGGCTCATCGAAATTGATCGGAAGAACCGTCTGTTATTTTGTAATCACGCTGTAATGCGATGTTCCATTTTCAGAATCGGAATATCGCGTCGATTTGGATAAATATAAATCGCCATGACGGACCATGACACGGGACATCTCGCTAAAACCGCCGCCGCTTTTGCCAGACGCACCGCCTCTGTTGAGGAATAAAATTATGCGACGATAAAACAGTTACTCGGCATTAACGAAATTCATTATCACATAAAGTTATACGAATATAAAAAAGTTTATTTCATATTTAATCCATTATTAGCACTCACTACAGACTAATGGCTTGAAGCAAAAGTAATTCCAAAGAAATTTTTGAAAGTAATATAAAAATAATATTAAAGTAATATATGTCGCTCGTGAAAACTGTTTCGCGATCACTTTGGTATGATAATAGGGTAATAAATTTAACATCTACCATCGCGATATCAGTGATGCAATAATACAAGTTCCGTCACTTGATGCAAATCACTTTTTGTGATCATCTCATCAGAGGGCATATCTTTAGAATTCAATTAGTTTTATTTAATTGAACGATATTGATCATTTTGCAATTATAATCTGGAATATATATTCTGAAAAGCATAAAATTATTTAATATGTTTTAAAATGGATAGAATTAAAATTTTATAAATATAAAAATGAATAAATTTCAAAACGTATGGTTTTTGCTTGAAGTATGCGTTACAGAAGCCAGTGAAATTCCGGTTAAAATCGAATTAAAGCAATTTCCAACTTTAGGGGGATGTAATTTTAGATACATTTTAGAATTTGAGAATCGAATAATTAATTCAATTTATTGAAAAATACCTTATTGCATATACCTTGTAAATGTATACGACAACAGCTGAAAGATATCTCATAAACGACGCGGAGTATATACTGTACCTATTAATATTCGTCTTGTAATTATAATTGAGAACTTCTCTGATATAGTAGAAGACAAAGGATTAACTACAGTACAAGTTTCACAGTATTATTCAATCGCATCCTGGGAGAAACGGATAACATGCTGATGAACAATATTACATATATATTCTGCATTCTATGTATACAAAATTATATATAAATATATATATTGAACTATTCAAAATTAATTTAAAAACAAATGTTTAATTAAGATATTCTAAACTAATATTCTTTGAATAACTGTTTACTTAACTTGATGCTGGTAACTTAACTTAATGTGTAATAATCCAAATATTTGGCATAGAATTTTAGCGACTAAATGCGAATTCAATCTTTAAATGAGAGAAAAGTATATTAAGAAAATGCTTTTCTTGTTTCAAATGATATGTCAAACGAAATTGATTTACATATATTACGCGAAGCGTCTTTTTTCACGAATTTCTTATCGGCGGAAAAATAAATTTCAGTCAATTTGGTAGAAAAATTACGTAATCGCATTGATGTGAAAATTTAACGCTAAGATTATGATTGTGATTATTATAATTCGCGTTCTTTGACGTCTAAGGAACGATCGTTGAATTCCGATGACGTGCGCAAATAAAGTGCTCCAATTTTGTATTCATATCCTGGCATGTGGTGCAACGACGAAAAAGGTAAAATATGCAGCCGCAAATGATTGAGAGTCAAAGTCAGACATTTCGGGATGGCGAATTCCGAACAATATCTTTTATACGTGTTTCAATATTTTTACAAGCATATCAGCGTGTTTTGATTGTTTGTCAAATTAAATGACATTTAATTCAACTCATAAAGACAATTAAATCTGTTACGTGGAACTTATTTTCTCGTGAAATGTTTCTGCGCAAGTAATCTGACAACGTCGCGGGTATTATCATATTTCAAATTATAAATAAACGGACCAACGACTATTATCTATAAACTAAAAGGATTTCAGAAAGTTTGCTTAATACCAAATCTCTCTCGCGTATCTAAAAATAGTACCGTACGATTGAAAATAAAATTGCATTTTCATTCGCAGGAAAAAGTTGACTCAATTACACCATTTTATTGTCATCATCAGCAAAGAATTATTGTTTAACAAAAATAACTAACTGCAATTCTTTGTATTATAAATTGCAACGAAATAATCAAATAATGACCGTAAACAAAAACTCATTACAATGGTTCTAAACTGCTGGATGTTTTGGCGTGCTTCCAATATGGCACATACAATTTTTAACGACATTTGATACAAATCACTGTCATAATAGCGAGTATGATTTTTGTCTAAACAAAACTAGCTTCTTTAAATTTGGAATAAAATAGCAAAAGCTGATTCCCTAATTTAGTCGCGAAGTGTATTACAAGATGGGCATACTATAATGACATTCTCAGATGTCTGAGTCTGATGCTGTCAGGATCGACTCCAATGCAAATTGGTTTCGTTGCGAGTAGCGTGTCGAGGGTCGCGGGATCAGGGGCAAGGAACGGAGAATGCAAATCGATCGCCGACCGGTGATTCGTTTATATTCTTGCTATCGTAGTCTTTCCAGATGATGCACCGAAAGGAATCATTTATGCAAAAGTTATAACTCAAAAAGGACACGAATCTGATTAACTTCGAAATGAAGGTGTTCGTTTTCCCGTTGATTAATCGTCCTGGAACGCGTATCATTCGCTTGGAATGACTCTTAATGGATACGGGCGAGGAAAAAAAGAAAACACGCAAGGTTGAAAGGAGTTAAGATCGTAAAAATGAAGACAAATTACTGGAATTAACTGTCGCGAAGCAGCATCTTGTTTCGGGTTATTCTGCTGGGTTTTCCGCCGTTATTCTGTCAGATTCAACGAATGTTATTTATTAAGTTGCGAAGTATATAATTTGCAACGAAATCGCACGATCAATCATATTGATGCATTTTCGAAAACATAAAATAACGATAAGAGCATCTGGTAGTGGTGTTTTATTGATTGGTTTGACACCGGCAGATTTCTCGACGGAGTACGCATCCACAGTTGCGGCTCCTTTTTCATATAGAAATTGGACGAGGATACCAAAAGCTAGGAAACCTATATGTATATATGCGTTTGTGTGTTTGTGTGTGAAACAAGAATGGATGAAACTTTACAGGCACGTTTTACTTTGATTTGTGTACGATTTGCTGGCCACATTTTTAGAGGCCATAACCGCGCCTTTCCTTCATTCAAATTTAATTCAATATCTTAACCGTCCTTACACATTTTAATGTGTATCAGATTTTGATTTCAAAACGATAATCAAATGTAATATATGAAATTGCTATTTACAAATTGTATAAGAATATCTACTGATATTCAGTAGCAAATGTCAATATTTCGTTCGTCTGGCAGGAATGGTTTAGGTTATGAGAAGAAACTCGGTTTCTACTGGCATATATTAGATATATATGTCCATGCTTCTGTATGGGTTCAAAGCACCACATATATAATTTGGACATCATCCAATACTACATATATTATTACATTTAAAATAGCGAAAGGGGAACTGTATATGGTTGTTTCATCACCATATTCGAAAGGATTAGAACTTATTGGTAAAAATAGCAATAATAAGAATAGTTGCAAGTCATTCCTTCTTTCAAATCCTCACGTTTTCTGAATAGAGGATTATTATTTTCATTTGATCGCTCACTAGAGGACATCCGTTCTATGCCAATAAAACGAATTTACTTTGCAGAAATAAATGCTTAAAGATAAAGACGAATCGCTCGATACAAGAACTACGCTTCGCGCGTGGATCAGCGTCTTCGGGAGTATATTATATTTCACGTAATAAACAACCGAACGAGTCGAATTGAAAATATTTTATTTAAAAGATATACACCGAACCGCGCGCATTTCATTCGACCTAAATGAATTCCTCGGCAATTTCCAAAATGTTTGTTCAATCAACCTTTTAATAAAAATCACTAGCAGGGGTTTGGCTTTGTGTTTGACGAGCACGGCATTGACACGGATTGAAATCGATTCAATTCCGGCTCCTTAGACGTTAAATTAAATGCATTCGAAAACTTTTCCAAGCGTCAATACAAGTAAGACGAGTTGACGAAGAATCTCGATTTTACAGCAGTAACGAGATGGAAGTAGAATTGCATCCTTTGGTATCTCCTCGACCTCCTTCGCTCACCTTTCAATACGGCTCTGACTCGCTTTCCACGCGATCCTTCTGCCCCGCCTTGCCAAAAAAGTACTCTCCGATATGTGTGCATTCATTTTTCCAGCGAAATTTTAACACAAAAATTATGCAGGTTAAAGTAAGATAAATATCAAAATTCAAAATTTTTTTCTGGAATAATTTGAGCGTGCAAGACGAAGTAGTATAATCACAAGATCAGGAAAACGAGATTTGTAATTATCATTATTATTTCTTGATAATTTTAATGAAGGAATTGTTTTTTTTAAGTGCTTATGATAAATTTAAGCGAAAGCCTTATCAGGTTGAGAGTTGAATAAAAGTCATGATGTCATGAAAAATCTAAAATGATATGTGAGTTATTAGAAGTTAATAAAGAAATAAAATATATGCAACGTCGCAAAATTGTGGATATATATATACTTGATATATAACAGAATATAAATTTAAGTATAAAGTACTTCCACTTTAAAGCAGCGCGTTTTCTAGCAAAATTTTGTAGGTAGAAGTCTTTAGAAAATCAGAAACGATTTTCGCTCCTGAACATTATATAGAAGATGAAGCTGTGTATTTGCATTGAAACTCAAGCAGTTGCAATCATTTTTCGTCATTTTCATCACAAAACAAGAAGAATAACTGCCGTTAAAAACAACAGCAATTATATCAATTTCGTTTTCATTTTGTCATCATCATGTTTTTATATTTTCCTAATTCAAATTATATTTTTTAATATTGATATCATTAGAAATACGCTCAAAATATTTTAGTTCAGTTAATTCATGTAAAATAAATGAATTAATTGTTTTGAGAATAATGCAATAGCAGAATAAATAAAGAAAATTAGTTAATATGATCGTTGTTTGGATTACAAACATACAGAAAGTATGAAAAACTTTTAATGACATGTTTTTTAAAAATAATTTCTAAATAAGAGGATTTCATACTTATTATATTCATAAAATGAAAATCCTTTAATAATTAGAAGATTTTAGTTTCTCTTTGAAAAACATGTTTAATGATACTGAGACTTGCAAAAAATGTTATTACAATTTTTTTAGAGCGTATTAAATGTTTCATCTTGATTATTTATAAAAAGTTAATTCTGTACATACATGAATTATTTGCATGTAATTTCGTGCCAGTCAAAATATTCCATTTTTAATTAAACATCTAAATTTATTTATTACTTCCATAAAAATTGTTCGCAAACGAATCATAAAGATACATTAATGTGTTTCAATTTTAATTAAACTTTGAAATACCAAATACATACTTTTATAAAGCAAAACTCATAAAGGTTTTTATCACTCCGAAAATAAAAATAATAATAGTAATTATGATTATGATGTTCATTAAAATAATTATATTCACTTGTAGGAAATAAATTTTATATAAATACCCGAAAAAATTCACTTTGCAACAAAATTATCGCGCGTACAAATTTTGTTTTCAAGATCATATTTTTCCTGAGTAAGTTCTTACATAATTCAAGCTGTCCTAAAACTGAATTAAACCACTTGCTGACTTTCGATTTTTTACTGACTTCATTCCCTTTCAAAATTAAACATGAAATACGAACATGAATTGAATAATATACTAGAAACGAAGTTTACATAAAATCTAACTAGCACATCAGTTTTAAGAAACAGCTAGAATTATTTATAAATAATTATCGCCTCGTGCGTTTTATTGTTTTTAATTATAAAAATTAATATTTCCGCGCATAAATGGCAAATGTGCTCGATTTTAATTTAAAATAATATATTAGTTTAATATTGTTTTTTTTTAATTATAAACATAATTTACTAAATGTATACACATAATTTTTACTAAATGTGTAACATTTCAAATATTAATTTAAACTACATATATTTTGAATAATGATGATATATATTGATTACAATTTTCGTAGTACCTTTTGATCGTATACATGTATATATCCGTGACATAAAGTTGTACACGAAAAACTGTTTGTTAAGTTTTTTTTTCTCTTCCGACTTAACGCCATCTTCACGTGCAATTTCGCGCAGGAAAAATTGTCGACGCGCAAATTAAGCGACGAATTTGTTGCCCAAGTCACACTTTTTTGCTACTCGCTTTTATTCAGGTCGTCTTAATTAAACTAATTAAGACTTCTTTGATATTTCCATTATGAAGTCAGATTTTCATTCCGTCGCTTCCACCGAAATATGAAATTAAAATTGAAAGCACCTGCTATAATTAATAATCCTTGACGTTTCGAATCAGGCGGAAAATTTGTATGGCAAGATCCAGCATCTTTTAGCTTTATATGTCGAAAAGTTAATTATACAAATTTGAAATTAATAATAATAATAATAATGTAAACATTGAATCGTAACCTTACCATAGTTCAAGAATGTAACCTTAATAACAAGTTCAAGGTTACGATGGACACTTGTTGGCAAATTATAGTATTTTGAAATTAAATATCCTCGTGCTATCATTCGCATTTTACGTTAAAAATACTTTCGATATTACGCCCAAGAAACGACTTCGGTTTACTCTAAGTCTTTTCCGTCGATCCCATCGTCTATAAAATACCTGTCGGCTGTGAAACCACTAATGCATTCGAGTCACGCAAAATTTTGAATATTTGTCAAGAAGAACGATCTTCGTTTAAAAATGTTCCCGGAATAAATACTTTTAACAGAAAAATATTGTATTTTACCCGAACTTTATATCTGTAGGATTTCGGAACAGTCACAATGCCGTTTCGAATTTTATTGCTCTTTTTTTAGTAGAAAAAAAATCTTCAAATGAAAATTCAAAAAATATTACCACTTTAAAATTTGTAAAAAGATTTTGCAACAAATATAAAAAAAATTACGTATGACGAAATGTTTGTTCGTTTCAGTTTATTCGAAATAAAGTATTAGAAAGTAGAAATCGCGCCTTACAAAGTGTTCCGAATTGTAGATAAATTTAGGAAAATTTTAATATTTTATCTCTTGAATCTAACTTATTCCACCCACGTAGCAAACTACTTGCAACGGTGTGCGTGAAAAAGTGACCATTCTTTTCCACCCGGGCTAGTTACCATCTGTTCCACGACCCCATAATATACGAAACTCGGCGACGACAAAATTCCCACTCGAGGTTGTACCTCTTGAAGTTTGTGCTGGGCACAAAGAGAGTCCAACTAAAGTGCGAGAGTCATAATACGCGCATGGGTGATCTTGAATTTCACCACGCCAGTGAATCTTCAGCACAGTCGGACCGTTTTCCAATTTGGAGAACGGAAGGATTGGTGAGAGTTGTTGTACAAAATAAAATCGAATGCTTAATTGAAAAATACATGCAACTCGAGCGTAATCCTTGTGACGAGAATTTAATTGAAACATCGGTCGTCGACGTGTATATATATTGCCGCGGTGGGATTATTATTTGAAATCGTATTATTTACGATATCATTAATGAACGGTTGAAGTCATTACCGGAAGATTTGAAAGGCGCTCGGGAGCAAAAATTAGAAATTCCAATTATTGTAAATAACGGCTGGCTTGGACATGTACACTTCAATTTTGCAGGTCTCCATTTTCGAAATGAAAAACAAACACGGAATTTCCTACCAAATGCGCATTATTCATTTCGTGTATCTGCTAACGAATAACGCGGAGTTGATTTCGATGTGAAGATTTATTGAATAATTTGTTCAAGTTCGAACAGTTTTTGTTCGTTAGAAGGGCGCAACAATTACGTCGGCTGCAATTTCACGAAGTAGTCACATAATTGAAGCGGATTATTAAAATTTATACAATCTATAGCGAATCCTTAACAAGATTGCCCATAGTTTTTATCCTGAAAAAGCAAATGGAACCAAACACGAAGGATCTGAAGACGTTTGTCGAGAAAATATTTAAAGTAGAAAATGCTGGTCAAAAGTTGAAACTCTGTGCGGAATAATCATCATTTTTTATAATTTCCTTAAGTCACAGTATAACATGAAACACTTCCTGTGTAAATAGTTAGGATTCACCCAATCAATACTCACAGGTTCAACGTCATCCAATTCTCTGTCGTGGTTTTAATACATCCCAAGACTAAATGCTGACAATCAAGTATTTTTATAAGATTGACCACAGGGGTAATTTTATGTTACTATAGTTTCATAGAGTTAAATTTACTTAGCCACAATTTCCTTGTTCATAATAATTTACTATTTTAACAATATATCTCAAAATAATTACTTGATAATATAACATCTACTGTAACACCTATTTTTGTTTAAGGATTTCGAATTGCATTCAAATACAATGGTTTTACTGAATTTATATTTTTTTATAATTTTACTGAAAAATATATTCTGTTTTCACGAGTTTTAATTAATATTACAACACTTTAGCATATCCAATACCATTCTATTACAAACTAATCATACTTCTACGATTAACCTTGTAAACCCGAACTTAAACCACACAAAAACCATCCTAAAAGCAGGAAGCTTCTTTGATTGTCATCCGAAATAAAAAACACCTTTCACAAATCCTCGAATTGTACTCAAGTCGTTTCTTCTACTTAACGATATCCAGTTCGGAAGGCATCCCTTCGACTGAATGTGCACTGCCCGTTCCGTGAGTGTGTACACACTGTTGACTATTGCGAATGTCGCGTGTACACGCGAGTATCATGGGAGTTGCTGGTTGGTCGTTTCGGTACGTTGCTGATGGTAACGGTGCAAAGTATATGTCTCTGCCACTGGGCGCGCCGTGACTGCAAGACGCGACAGGACTAAGGTCGCCAGAAGCGACGCGGCCCATTGTTTGCGACGCTTTTTGTCTTTTACCGGATTCTGAATCTCACGTTGTCGGTGCTCGCAGGACTCAGAGCGGAGGAAGAAGGATCGCACGCGAAGGTGCTAGGGCCAACTTTATTGCGCTCCTTCAAGATAGCGCGCTGTTTAGATAGGACGTCGAGGTGATTTACAATAGTTTTGAAGTAAAACAACATTGGTCTTGTGTACGGAGTTTAATGTCCTAGAAAGCGTATGTTTTAACGCTGTCCAATTTGAATTCCAAGGAACAATTCTGAATCGTGTTTTATGGACTTGTGTGGTTCGATATGGTTGGGCTCTATGTAACGCTCTGTAGCGAAGTCGTATTTTTTACACTGAAAAAAATGGTATTGTGTGAAACAGTCAATATACAAATCGTAAATTATATTATGTGAAAGTGACAAAAATGTGACTGAAACAAATAAATGACTATGACTGAATTAGTCAATAATTTTG